>CAJDSM010001156.1:5300-19588 GCA_903981925.1 Ostrea lurida | reverse complement strand
CATTGTATCATCTGCATATTTAGAAGCATTCGAGTGCTTTAAGCTTTAATCTTGCTTAAAGTCATCATTTCGCAAATCCTATAACGGCGCCATAATGACCTTGTTTTGCAATTACAAATTATCACTAAGTCATATGTTGACTGATTTGTTTCATACCCTTTGTTAGACTGTCATGTTAGACTGATTTGACGACGGGTAACCCCGTTTACTTTGTTTCGACTACGGGCTCACGGCGGTGTGACCGGTCCCCGGGGACCGGTCAGCAGAGGATGCTTTCTCCTCCATGGCACCTGAGCCTGCCTTCGCTTTTTGTCGAATGTCCGTGTTGCCCTACACTCGATTGTGTATGTGTTTTGGGACTATGATTACGTTTAATACTTTGTTACTTCGCCATTTTACATTTAGGTAATAGATAAAATAAAAAAACAATGGCCCCAATATGTACCCCTGAGGCACTCCTATTGAACATTTTTTTTTTTTTCATCCAAAAAAATTCCATTTTTACATTGTGATCTTCCACTAAGATAAAACTGGAACCATTCAAAAGAGTTTTGACAATATACCANTAAAATAAAATACAATGGCCCCAATATGTACCCCTGAGGCACTCCCATTGTAACATTTTCTTCATCCAATAAAATTCCATTTTTAAACCATTCAAAAGAGTTTTGACAATATACCATATGATAAAAGTTTGTGTAACAAAACTTGGTGGTTTACAGTGTCAACGGCTTTACGAAGATCAATAAAGAGAACACCTGTTAATTTGCCACAATCTATACATGTTGCATAGCCATTTATCAACAATGTTATGAAGTGCTGTTCCATGTGAATGCTTTGGTCTGAAACCAGATTGATGCTCAGTTAAAAGTTTGTTTTTATCCAAATATTCGTAAAATGTGTTAAAAACATGTCTTTCGAAAATGTTAACTGATTGTATCCTTGATACAATTACGAAAGGCAATATGATAGTTATTGTGTGCATTAATTTAATTGATGTGTGCAATTATTCAACATAGTTATTGTGTGCATTAATGTAATTGGTGCGTGCAATTAATCAACAAAAGATAGAAATATTCAATCATTGTCTGCATTTATTTCAATATCATACTCTGAATTATTGAGTTCAGCACTTCATTTCTACGAAGTGATAAATGATATCAACAAGTGAATAATTCAGAAATGAATATATCAGTATAAGATTATTTTAAAAAGTATCTAAAACCATTTTGCGGGCATCAAACGATTGCTGATATTGATAACAAGGTCAATACAGGTCCCTGGAAAGGTTAAATTTGGATATGAATTGGTGAAGTTAACAATGATCTTATTCTTACCTGGAGCAAATAACACTGTTAAATGAAAAAAGAACAACACAAGGTATACAATTCTCCGTCTCTCCATCTCCCTTGTGTGTTGCGAGTGTGTCTCATATGAGGAGGTGAATAATTATATTCTGATGTATACAAAGAGCCACAATTTTNAGCGTGTCTCATATGAGGGGGTGAATCATTGTATTCTGATGTATACAAAGAGCCACAATTTTAAAATGGAATTGCGAAATTCTAATCACGAAGTTTTCAAGGGCTCTTGTGACTTGACTAGCTAGAAAAATTTAAAAGAGTATACTTGAAGTATGTGTTGTTTTAAACATATTTTATTCAAAAAACAAAAGGAGTGGGAAAAGGTTCTTACAATCTACTCCTTCTTTAATATATGCGTTAAGATTCAAAAACTAAGAAGCCCCTAACAATGAAAAACAATATTTAGTGAAAGCAAAAAGGACTATGCTATTTTTTTTTTCAATTTTAATCAAAGTGTTTTGAAATTCCCATTTCTGTTAGCAAGTAAACTTTTACGATCCCACATATACATTTATATAGACAATGTCGAGAGTTGAATTAAAACCACTTAAGAGATTCCTCACAAAAGCAATTTGAAAATCCCAGTTGTCAAATATGCCTTCATTTTTCTGAGTCTTGAAGAGCCTTGTGCATTTCTGTCTAAAATTTTACAAACCTTACTAACAAATAACCTCACAATAAAACCTACAGAACACCCGATTATGATCCAAGATTCATGCTACTTAAGGCGTATCTCTAAAAGAGAAGAAAAACTAAATGACCCAGAATCCTATATCAATATCAAACCCAAACATCAAGTCGAACCTCCTTATCTCGAACTTGATGGGACCAAGAAAAAAGTTCGAGATATCCGTAAATTCGAGATATCGAAGGTAAAAATACTAAGAAAATAGGTGGTTGGGACTTCCAAATCAGATCGACATAACCATGGAATTCGCGATATCAGTGTTCGAGATATCAAAGTTCAACTGCATCTATTAAGACCAATTTAAGTTTATATCGATTAAGACTCTAAAGCTTTATATCGATAAAGACCTTAATTAAGGCTTTGTATCGATATAAACCCTAAAATCGTATATCTACATGCAATAAGTTTTATATCGATATCGACTCAAAATATCTTACATTAAAACCTCTAAAGCCTTATATCTATAAAGTCCTCCAACGTCTTTTATCAATAAAAAAAGAACTACATTTATGATAATGATTTCATCAGCAATGATACATCCACAGATGCCGTTGGTATAACAAATTTTATCGATATTGGATGAAGTGATCATAACTTAATGATAGCATTGGAGCAAAAACAATGAATGCAACAAAGAATACAATAATTAAAAAATTCCCCAATAGAGTTCATTTTAATGTCGTCGCTATATCCGTTAGTAACGTTACCAAATTCATTTTTCAAGGATGACAATTATCAAATATCTGGGATGTCGGCTTATCAGTATTTTTTTGCAAATTTTAGACAAACTTGAAAACATGTCGATTGGAAAAAATTGGAGGAGTTAGCCTGACCACTTTTACACACTGTGTGGGACAAGGGGACAGTCATAGAACAACCCCCAAGCCCCCCACCCTACCCGAGTTAAGTCGCTGAGGTATAACAAAATGGCTTCCCTTGCTGAAGTAAACATTGCCCATCACAGTCTCTATAAACCACTGCAGATTACGGATAGTAATCCTTCCGAATACTGCTGCCGGTTCCTTAAGCTGAAAGTTAGTTATTAAGGAATACATGCCGTAAACATATGCAACACTCTTCAATAAAATGGTTCAGTCGTATATTCCAACATATTTTCAATTCAAGTCTATACTCTGCATTTCCTACAAATATACCTCCACTATTGCATCCAAAGTTCTTAATTACAAGTCAACTCTACGGTGTCGAGATATTGGTAATTTTATATTTAATCCACCTACATGTTCTTACAACTTTAGACCGGCTGGACATGCCATTACATATGGTGTTAATATAGTTGAAAGTGAGGATCTAAGATCACTTATTTTAAAAAGCTAAACTCAGAGAACCTTGATCATTCAATTGGCGACATAACTTCATCTTCATAATGAATTCTGTAGAAGATGGGTCAAATACGTAAAAGAAGAACTTGATACCTTGTCAGAATCGATTAAAAGTATAAGGAGAATATCAAAAGCCCGTGTTAGTCATATACGTACCAAAGTCCATCTTTGATCAAAGAATTAGATAAGGTACATGAGGAATATGTTTTGGATCCAGCTGACAAAGCTTTTAACAATATTGTCCTTGCCTGTAAGGCTCAATACTAAAGCTGAATATTAAACAAAACATTTGGTAATTGTACTTACACTCCTGCTGCTATTTCAAAAGGTGAAATTCTTCAAAACTGTGTTTAAGTTTTAAACACATCTAAAATTCCAGTCGATAGGACGGACGAATATAAAATGGTGAAGTAACAAAGTATCAAACGTAATCATAGTCCAAACGAACACATACAAAATCGAGTGTAGGGCAACACGGACCTTCGACAAAAGCGAAGGCAGGATTAGGTGCCATGGAGGAGTAAGCATCCCCTGCCGACCGGCCACACCCGCCGTGAGCCTGTAGTTGAAACAAAGTAAACGGGGTTACCCGTTACGAATATGAATTACTGTACCAATTATGGATTCCAAAACTGCACAAAACCCTTGAAAACAATGATGCATTGCAGGATCTATTAAATGTTCTGCAAAGGCTTCCTGTCTTTACTCCTCATGAAAATATTGATAGCTTTGATGGAGCAACTTCAGACGCATTGTGAAACTACATATGCCAGAGGTTTTGTAAATCAAATGTCGATTCTAAAAAACTCAAAACACTTCTAGTAAATTTTAAATCCTAGAACCTTTCTCATATCAGCAACATCATCAAAAAATACAACTTTTCAACACTTTACACGACCATTCCGCACGACAAATTAAAGATAAGATTTTTTAACATTTTAGACAGCGTTCATTCTTTAACAAAATTTGTAAAAGGAAATATTCATATCTATTGATCAGACATTCAAAAAATTGCATGTACTTTTTTAAACCCCACTCTGATTCTACACACAGGTACTATCAAATAGATATTAAACCAACACTAGAATTCCTCATTGACAATATCTTGGTAGGTTTTGGCAATCGGGTCTTCCAACAGTATGTTGAAATTCCCATGGGCACAAATTGTGTCTGTTTGTTGGCTGACCTGTTTATATATTCTTATGACTCAGAATTTATTCAAAAGCTTCTACGTGAAAAGAAATCTCTAGCGGTGGCCTTTAATATGTCATTTTATCTATTAATGAAATTGATTTTTATTCGTATGTCGATTAAATATATCCCAGGGAACTAGAAATAAAATACGCACACAGAGTCTTCCATGTCTGCTTTGTACTTAAATATTTTATTGAACAGACAGTAACGGTAAACTAACAACTCTACTTCATAACAATCGGGACGATTTCAGCTTTTCCATCGTGAACTTCCTATCTTTATTTATGCCTTTTGAACTTATTCAATACGTAAGAGCTTGTTCTGCGTATGATCAGTTTTGGAATCGATGCAGGCTGCTTGCAAATAAATTTGTTTTGTTTTGTTTTTTTGCAGGACTTTCATCAGTCAAGTTCAATGGCAGCCTTTTGCAAATTTTATGATCGTTATATAACGTTTTAATTTCTAGTATGGCCAGCCATTTGGTCAAATGCTGTCTGGTGTGTTTCAGAGCAATTGTTAATCCGCTTTTCATACACTGATTTTACAAGAGATACTCCGTTTATCTGATCACGACAATGGGCTCACGGTGGGTGTGACCAGTCAGCAGGAGATGCTTACTCCCCCTAGGCACCTTATCCCACCTCTGGTGTATCCAAGGGTCTGTGTTTGCCCAACTCTTGTTTTTGTATTCTACTAGACAGGGCCTGTCGATCTCAGCAATGACAAACCAAATGTTTTGTCAATTGCGATGTCCAATGTTACATCAGTTCCAAACGCGTACCCAAAAAGCAAAATGTACTATTAAAGTCAGGTGCGTGATAATGCACAACCAGATATTTGGAGAGAGAGAGAAGAGAGAGAGAGAGAGAGAGAGAGAGAGAGAGAGAGAGAGAGAGAGAGAGAGAGAGAGAGAGAGAGAGGAGAGAGAAGAGAGAGAGAGAGAGGAGAGAGAGAGAGTATGTGTGTGTGTGTGTGTGTCATTTCCGGCGAATGATTTGCAATGTTATGTATGGATGATGGAATGGTCTAAAATACTTTAAATAATAGGAATACATGTACTTAAGTCTTGCTAAAATACACATGATCACATGTGGTATGCATATATAGGTAAATACTCACTTAAAGGGGAATGGACACGTTTTGAACTAAAAATGTTCAAATTTTAGATTGCCAATATTAATGTTTACAATGCTTGACTATGGTATTTCTAATGGTCAGGAAATTTTTTAACGTCATCTGTTGACTTCCAAGTGAGATACAGCACTTACAATTCTCTGTTTTGTAAACAAGACCCGAGCCATGATTTTGCTTACATATATTGAATATGCTACTAAACGTTCCATTTAAAGCAGATTTTTTTTTCAAATTAGAAGTTCATTCGAAGCACACTTAAACAGTATCTAGTGTTTCTCACATCTCATATTGTTTTATACATGATATTTTCTACGAAACAATCTTTTTGTAAACATAAACAAGGCCCGAGCCTTGTTTACATAGCGAAGATTTGTGAGCGCTGTATCTTACTTGTAGCTCAACAACTGACTTTCAAATTTTTACCGGCCACTAGAAATAACTTTATTAAGCATTTTAAACATCAAAAATCGCCATTTAAAATTTGAACATTTTTAGTTCAAAACTTGTCCATGTCCCTTTAATATGTAATCTATGTTTACCTGGCTGTCCGTGGTGTTCTCCTGGGTTGTTTCCTTCTGTCAAAAACCCCGTTGTACTAGCAGTTAGTAACGCGAAAAACAGAACCGTTTCCATTTTGTAGTGACGATAATTCATCATCAAATTGTGGAATGAAGTTGATATGTAGTTGAATGTACTTCTTATCTTATCTTTTTGGAAACGAATAAATTATCATAGACGATTCACCGTAGATTACAATGCACTGTATGGTGACTGTTGACCTATAGCTGGCAACTTTTCGATATGAAAAATAAACCCGATTATTGACACATGTTGATGAGAGTGATATTTGATAACCCTTATGCTTACATTGATTTATGTATAAATACATGTTGTACTATTTTCCATTGACGAATTAATTTAATTCGTCTTCATATACGTAATGATCAAAGATAGCAATCTACTTTAGCGGATCAAAGGATCTGATTATCAATGCGTTTTCAATCTTTTATTATTGCTTATTACGCTTGTTATGATTTTCTACGAAGATTTTAAGGCAAAGATAACAAACAGAGATCGATCTCGTAAGTCCTATATAAAAAACAAAACAAGGGTTGGTTAAACACGGACCCCTGGGTACACCAGAAATGGGATCAGGTGTATAGTATACATAGGGTTAATAAATTCCACATCACGACGAACAGGTGTACACGTTCTATCATAGGGAAAATGTATGAGTATGTTATCGTTATTTTCAATCTATTTCATACGAAATATAGTTCCATATAACGTCACAACACATTAGGAATTCCTGACACGTAGGAGTATCTCCCTCATGCAAACCTCCTGTCCTGTACCGGCTTTAAGCTTGAGATGTAGACTTTCTTAAAATATTTTCTATAACATTTTTTTTTTATTTTTATTGTCCTTGGCTTTCTAAACGTTTAGGTTTAAAAATTATTATCACACATTTTTATTACTACAATTACATGTATTAAGAAGCTGTAAAGGATGTAGTGAAGTTTCCATATGTGCTCAGTGAGGTAGCTGCCATTGACGCCAAAACCCCCGGGCGTACACATCAATTTGACCCCGAAAAAATTAATTAGCAGAAAACAATAATTTTTATTCGTTATCATACAAGATGTCGTGCATTAAATACAGTCAGATGCTATGTATAGTAATAAAAACAATATACATGTATATGTTTATAAATTCATTAAAGTCCCATACGACCCGAAAACTCGCAGAGCTCTTCGTTTATGACTCGGCGATGCAGGGATACAACGATATAAAAGCCTCAATCATGCGCAACGTTTTGTGCGCCGTAAATCGAAATTTTTTATAGGTGATGGATATGTAGCTTTCTGATCTGTCCCAATATTTTTCGGAGAGCTACATTTCTGCAGCTACATACTAGAATATTTGCCCGCAGGTAACTGTAACCCTTTGGAGTGTTATGTTGCCCGATGCCTTAGGCAGAGGATAACATAATACTCCAACACGTCCCTGTTACGGAGGGGCAAATATTATGGTATTATCACCCTAGAAGTCATGTACTACATGTATATGTTATTTTAAAGTAACAAAACCAAAAGAGTTTACTTTATTTATCAAGACATTTATTGTATAATTTGACGCACGAATGGAATTTAAGATCAGATGTGGATTCTCAAAAACTCACAAGAGCTTATAAAACTTCAAGTCATGAGATTTTTCTAAAATTGACTGCATCAAACATATGATTTCTCCACACTTTATACAACAATCCTCCACGATAAATTAAAATCTAGGCTTTTCAGATAATTGATAATTGCTTTTTGAACAAACACGGCACCCGAAAATACAAGTTTCTGGTCATTGGCAAACAAGATACATATTTTGTCAGAAACCACTCTGATTGCCACACAAGTACTTCTGAAGAGATATTAAGAGCATGCTTGGGTTTCTTATAGATAAATTTATGTAGTCTTTGGAGACCATGTCTTCCAACAATCTGTTGGTATTCTATGGGCACTAATTGTGCCCCCTTATTGGCAGACTTATATTTTATATTCATACGAAGCAGAATTTGTTCAGAAACTGTTTACGGGATAAAAACAAAAAACTGCCGTGTCCTTCAACCTTACTATAGTTATAGAGACGATGTTTTATCATTAACAATCATAATTTTCACAATTATGTCCATTTGATATATCCTGACGAACTTGAAATAAAGGACACCACAGAATTGACAGATGTGCTTCATATTGGATATTTTACTTAATATTGACTCTAATGGCAGACTGACAACTACATTATATGATAAACGTGATATCTTTGATTTTGGAATTGTCAACTTTCCTTTTTTGTGTAGTAATGTACCACTATCACCTGCTTATGTGTGTATGTCTCTCAGTTGATTTGATACGCAAGGCATGCCTGCGTATGATGATTTTTAAAGCGAGGCCAACTACTAACCAAAAAGTTGATGTTGCAGGGTTATAACAAATCTCGTTTAAAGTCACCATTTCCCAAATTCTACGGTCGATATAATGACCTTGTTTGCGATTACAAATTATCACTAAATCATATGTTGACTGATTTGTTTCATACCCTTGTTTAGACTGTCATTTTCCTACTAGATTTGACTACGGGTAGGTAATCCCGTTTACTTTATTTCGACTAATAATATCACAATATTAAATCTCGGGTTAGAGTGAGAGGAATTTAGGATTAGGCGCAAAGTACACAGAAGTAATGCGAATAATGAGGAGGCGTGCTCTAAAAAGTAGAAAGTTGTGGACTAATGGAGGTCAGATGGGACGTTTAAAACCTCTGCTCGAGAATGACAAAATCGGTTTAGACAAATTTATATATAAAATCTTTCTTTCATCTTCATTTATGTATTCAAACTTGTCAAACTATGGCTCTGTAGGCACGCATAAGATTCCACAAGGGTCTAGGGTCTTACAGAGAAATTTATAAATAAAAAAGTGACTCACATAAGATGTTCGATTGAAATTCTTCAACCGATTCAGTGTTGTTATGTAATCTACATTTATATATTCCGTCATCTGAAACAAGCGCTGGTCGCCTTGGGAATATCCTCTGATTAGTGTGAATTGTATTGTAGACATCCGAGTTCCTCAGAACCGTGATGGTAGTTCTAGTACCACAGCCGTCATAATTACAGTCGATGGTGCACACGATATTGGATGGCAGGGTACGGTTTACCTCAAGTGGCATCTCCTTCTTTATTGATGACAATCTGAAAAAAAAACATTGATGTAATAAACGTAAAGTTTAATTAGGTATTCATTATAAGAAAGATAAATTTTGTTGAGGTATTTTTCCAAAGAGAGCACAGATTCTTTAAAAAAAAGTCAATCAATTTACTCAACATTCTGTGTAAAAATAAACAAGTTGAACGTTATAACGTCATAATTACAGTACAATGCACGCGTGACGTTGCGCTACAAGTAACCAATAACGCCCCAAATAAATAAACAATTCTTACAACCTATATACCGAACCTTCACTTTAGTTACACTTAAATTGTTTGAAAAATGTGACATGGGCTTGCTATAAGGTAAAAAGAGCAGCTATGTATATTTCCTGTTATGTGAGATTGGATTTTGTGACCTGACTAGATACCGCCTTGGTAACCCACACAGGTTGACGGAGTAGCCTTTGTACGTTCAATCCGGACATCTGGGTACGCTCACCCTATACACCCTGAAAGATATGAATTACACGAGGTATATATATTTGCTGCTACTCTTTATTAAAACATTCAATTATTATTTATTATCATCAATTACAATAAACATTACATAATGCAACAATAAACATTATTATTAAAAATTTACAACAAATATATTAATGAGCCTCCTGAAAATGAAGTTCATATTTTAGAAATGTTTTACCTGAAAAATAGGAATCACACGAGGTCTTTGCTGCTACTGGCGAGACTTCGCTTGATTCCTTCATTTATACCCCCGCACATCTTACAAAATTCTTTCACTTATTTGACAGATTCGGAAAATATGCATTATCAATACTGTCTTTTTTCAATACAAACTTTTAATTAAATCCTATATACACCGACATTGCATATTCTATAATTATTTGAAGATTCTGCACAATAGAAGTACTTTCTTCTCTATTTGCTAATTATGTAAAACACTTGACCCTTGATCACTTTACCCCATCGTTCGCCAGCGCAGAACATAAACGTCAGGAATATTGCTGTGTAACCTCTAACATACAAAAAGGCGAAGTTAACATTGTGTCAAACGTAATCATATGGCCCTAGCTATTGTTTGTTTATCAACATACGTAGAAGTAAACAGAGAGAATTGATCAGTTATACAGACGGAATTTTCATTATGATAATAACTAACACAAACACATAAACTTCCCTGTCTTAATTTTAAAGAAAGGATGGAGTATAGAAGTGTCTATTTCTTGTCTAATTAATCTTGACTTTTATCGTTGCCTTGTGGAAAGATAACATCTGAAATTATTCTAGTGACATGAGTTATTGTTATACCCCTAAACAGTTCCTACAATATTCTTACGAAAAAAAAGTCCAACATTAGAACTGTTGGACCGGCCGGGCCGGAGGAACTGTTTAAAATCGACTGTTAAAAAAGACTGTTGCCCGCTGACGTCATATGGCGCTAAATTGAGTTATCTTTTCCCCATTCGGCTAACCTCGGCTGATTCTGGTAACCACCAGTTAGATGTAATCAGCCGAGGTGTGCCGAGTGATTTATTCCAAATAGAAATGGCCAATGGTCGTTTCGCTGCGGCGAATGAAGATGGAATCCAAGCGATGCTTGAAAGCAGGGACAGCAAAACACAATAAAAATTGGGTAAAACGTTTGAAAAATTCTCAGTGAATATATCTTGACTCTGGACTTATCACTGTCTCTTCGGGTTAAATCTTGGAAAATTTATCTAGAATTGTATAGGCCTATTGAGGAAATTCTACTGTTTAGTAGGGGTATAACAAAACAATTGTTGACAGAAGTCTCGGGAAACAGTCGACCTGTTGGACCGGAGTGCAAGCTGTTGCCCGCGGCCTACGGCCTTGGGCAACAGCTTGCACTCCGGTCCAACAGATCGACTGTTTCCCTCTACCCCAGTCAACAACTGTATACTTGTGTCGACCCTGTTGTGTTTTAGCGAAGTACTTATTGGGGGAAGAATTGATCAAATACATCAGTAAGGAGCAATTGCATTTGAAAAGAGGAAGTAAAATCATGAAGCAAACACTGTAACCTTTTTTAAAGGGGCATGGACACGTTCTGAGCTAAACATGTTCAAATTTTAGATTTCCATTTTTAATGTTTACAATGCTCACTTAGGGTACTTCTAATAATTAGCAAAAAATTGAACGTTATTTTTTGAGTTGCAAGTGAAATACAGCACTTACAATTCTTTACTATGTAAACACGGCGCGAGTCGATGGTTTTTTCTTGAACCTATATTGAAATGCTAGTATACGTTCCGTTTAAAGCAGAATTTTTCATATTACAAGTTCATTCTGAACATAATTAAACAGTTCCTAGTGATTCTCACATCTCACTTTGTTTTAACATGGTATTTCTGTTCAGCATCTTCATGTAAACAAAAACAAGGCTCGAGTATTGTTTACATAGTGAAGAATTGTAACTCAACAAATGACGTTTCAATTTTGCCAACCATTAAATACCTAAGTGAGCATTGTAAATATTAAAAATGGAAATCTAGAATTTGAACATCTTTTAGCGTTAGACACCTGTCCATGTCCCTTTAAAAAGGAGACGACAAAATAAAACTGTTGACCCGACCGTCAAGTCATCTACTTTAGAGATGCAATTTTTATTATCTTTTCAAAACAATATTTTTCCGTTGAACACCTGAATCATATGTCACTATAAACTAAAATAATCTCTTTGAATGTTCTGTTGATTGATTTATTACTTCTTAGTTTACGTCCCTCTCGAGAGTATTTCACTCATATGAAGGGCTCACGGTGGGTGTGACCGGTCAGCAGAGGATGCTTACTCCCCCATGGCACCTGATCCTACCTTCGCTTTTGTCGGAGGTCCGTGTTGCCCTTCACTCGATTTTGTATATGTTTTTTGGATTATGATTACGTTTGACACAATGTTAACTTCGCCTTTTTGTATGTAGACGTCACCATTACCTGTGAAGGGCTGCAAATTTAACCCTGTGCTTAGCACTCAGGGATTTTGAGCAGGGAAGGATATTTTCGTGCCACACCTACTGTGTCACGGGACTTCGGTATTTCCGGTCTCATCCGAATGACAGCCCCATTTAGTCGCCTCTTACGACAAGCAAGGAGATGTTGGGAACCTATTCTAACCCGGACCCCTACAGAATTCCCCCATACGAACACCGTGAATGAATCTAATGTTTATCAAAAAGAGATTATTTTAATAAGTGACATATGATTCAGGTGTTCAACGGGAAAATTCTGGAACGATGACCACACGGTGACCTCATGGATAATGCATGTTGACCGCACGGAGAACGCACGGTGACCGCAACTGAACAATGAATGAAAAATGACTAAACGCACGGTGACCGCACGCTGAACGCACGGTGACCGCAGGCTGATCGCACGCAGAACGCATGGTGACGGCACGGTGAACGCACGTAAAATGGTAAATAAGAACGTTTTTAGGGACTGTATATTGTTCAGTAGTAGAGAAGGTGAAAAATAACTTCACCAACTGATACAAGTATCACAATTCTGATGTCCAAATCTTTACCATTAACTTAAGAATCTCAGTAACGAACGGGCAAACATCAACGTACCATGACCCTGTATACATAAAATCCAGTAATGCACATCACTCCCCCAGTTTATCGTCATCACCTACATATGATATTTGTGTCTTTTAACTTATTCCATACACAAGAGTTTGTACTGCGCATGATTAGTTTTTTAATCGAGACAGACTACTTTAAAACAAGTTGTTGTTTTATGGGGTTCAACTAGCCAAGTTTAAAGGCATAATTTCACAAAGTATATGGTCATTATAACAATTTAGTTTACCAGTATGGCCTGCCATTGGGTCAAATGCTGTATGATGTGTTTCGTACTGTCAAGCCGTTTTTCATACACTGATTTGACTACGAAATACCCCCGTTTACCTGATCAAGACAATGAGCTCACAATGGGTGTGATCGGTCAACAGAGGATGCTTACTCCTCCTAGACACCCGATTCCACCCCTGGTGTGTCCTGGGGTCCGTGTTTGCACAACTCGTGTTTTGTGTTCGAATTGGGACTTACAAGATTAATCACTATTTGTTATTTTTGCCTTTATGTTAGTTGACATATTCATGTAAGCCATGCACATGTATGATAAAAATTCTGGTCTCTATGAACTGAAAAAGCCCCTAGTCAGTCAAGAGATATCCTAATTGGGAAAGGTGAAGTAATTTGCAGTTTGTAAAATGGAACGATTATGTCTTAAAGAGGTTTATACCAAGATAATATCGTGTTAAGTTACTGCTAAAGCAAACCACCTTTCGAAAAGCGGGGCCCTGTAATATAACGAATCGACAGTATGGCCGGAAATTACAATCATTGATAGTTAAAATGTCGTTGATAAACACATGTATAAAATTAAGGGTCACTGCTAGAGAGTTTTGCATATCATTTTGACGTTTTTGAATAAAGTCTGACTCGTAATAATATCAATTCAGGTCACCTAGCAACGAAGGATAATTTGGAGCTCTTAGTAATCTATCAGTTTGTTGGAAAACTTTATCACCCAAAACTACAAACATATTGTCAATGAGGAACTCCAACGCAATACAACAGCTTTGAATAACACTTATTTTATGTTAAACAGAAAGCTTGCATGTTTTATTTTCCTAACAGTTTTGGGAGAATACAGGTCTTTTACTGTGTTATGTATTCATAACATTGCAACATCTGCATGGAAACATATTGTATTTTTCATTGATACCCAAGAATGTTTTATTTTTCTCTTAGGTTTGGGAGAAAACATCTCTTATTATGTGATTGTGTATTCATAACAGCTGATTTTTGTGATTATGTAAC
>CAJDSM010001155.1:14156-24223 GCA_903981925.1 Ostrea lurida | reverse complement strand
AGATTATATAAAGTAGACAGATAGACATCCAACTATATTTATATACATATGTTATAATATATATATATATATTATATATTTATTTAAATAACTCATCTGAAAATTTATTACAATAATGTACCAGGATCTCCAGTAGCGAGATTGTTTTTGCCTTCCAGATGCTCATACGGCCGCACCATAGTGGCGATGGTTTACACGTTACTCCAATAGGCTGCAGATGAAGTCTAACAGCGGCATTTGTGATCGCATTAATTTGATCACTGTTCCCGCTTATTTATGATGTAAAATCACGAAGAAATAAGCTATACAAATCAGCTTGCCCTGTACATATATTTTTCTTGGATAAACTGAAGAAAAGGGAGGATAAAAAACCGAAATTTTATGAAGAGAACTCGGACTCCCATTCTTTTTGTTCAATCTCTTCTGATGTATCTTAAAATAATTATGTTCATCAGTCTTTATGAGTGACTTTAGGGCGGCATGAATTAAGTCCTATATATAAAATAAGACCTAAGTAAATTATTATCTAATATGTACATTGTAAATATATAATGTCTATATAATATTATATTTACAAAAGTGTCCGTATGTTATTGTCAAGTTTATTTTAATTTTTATAAATGAACGTTTTGGTAAAGTTGACATTGAGTCCAAGATGTCTACATGTTAGAAATTTCTCAATGTATGCCTTTATGATTTAGACATTTATGAAAAGTGGTTTTCAGTGCCGTCGCCCTTATATAAATTATTTCCAGACATATATTTTGTTGTAAAATACCAGCATTTTGAGAGAAATCGAGCCCCAGGAAACACTTGCCAACAAAATGAGATGATCTTTAATGAAATATGTTGCAATTAAACCAAGAATTACTACGTGTCCGTGAATGGGTATAGAACTTGATAATAAACATCAATTTGATTTGATAATTTTGAATGTTTAAAGAGTGTGTGCGCAAATATAAGTGGAAGATACCCATGCGCGTTTTCACACAATTCTTTGTTAATAAGTACAACCAAAGGCGGCCTAAGTGTTTGTTTTTTGCAGAAATTAAGCATGCTTTATAGAACAAAAATGAAGAGATAAGAAGCACTAGACATAGGCTGGATAAATAATTTGTGGTAAATTAGAATGGACTTGTATTTTGAAGGGGAAATCTGCTTTAACGGAACGTTTACTAGCATATTCAATATACTGTAAACAAGAAACATCATTGTATCGCTTCCCAAGCCCTTTGTTTACGCTATATCATATAGATTGTGAGTAAGCTTGTCACTCGTCACGAGTTGTTAACTCAACAAATCACATTCAATCCATTATTGTCCTCAATAGTGGATGTGGCTCTGTAGCAATCTATTTTATCTGACATAGAACTAGGCAATATAGATTAATACCGACCTTGATCCCGCAATACTCACGTCGCCACAGCGCTAGGATGGCTGCTACAATTACACAATTGCCATCCAAGTCCCAAATTTGCGAAACAAGCTTATGTGGTCAATGGAATAAACACTAATCCTCGCTCGTAAGAAGAGGTTCAATTTTTAAAACATTTGCCTCTCACCCAGCGAGTTTTTTAAAAATCGAGACTGAATACTGACCTTGATTGAAATACAAAATTTTGAAATAGATGACCGTATGCCATGTACAGTAGAGGCAGTCCGTGGCCTAGAGATGCTTCAGATGTCGTATATGCAGCCATACAGATCTATATGGTTGGCGTGATGATTAATCGTTAAGGAAACCGTAAGCACGAGAAGGTGTATGGGAAAAACCGGGGTTCCACCGAACCACAGGCGAGGGTGCAACGAAGGAAGAACTCGTAGTGGTAATTGCTAGAAAGAATGTCCCAGCTCTGGGCGTCCTATAATATAGTTATATGCTGTTTTGGCATAACTGCAAAATAGGGTTGGGATCTCGGCTAGAATGCCCTTGCAGATAAAGGGAAGTATCACGAGTAAATTGATGCTAATGGGTTTGTAATTTTCAACTCACAGACAGTATAAGATAATAGTATAGATTAGATTCAGAATTGTTGAGACCTTTATTTTTGTGTATTACTCGTGCCACCTGCAAGATAAATTTCCAACTCATATAGAGCACGTACGTCAACACTAATAGCCTGGTTGAACAAGGGCGGGATAGTCACAAAATTCATAGACGCATTGCTCGGTTAGAAACGTAGGCATAACATGAGAAATGGCAAACGGACAAACAACTAGAAGATCAATTCTTCGTAAGTCCTAAATATATAATGAAAAGCCCAAAAAAACATGTAGTATGGTAAGATAACAAATTGGACCCCTGGACGCAACAACAGATGTAAGTGGGATCTAGGTCCTAGCGAGGAATAAAATAGCAATCCTCCTCATGTTGTAATGTCGTCGTTCACTATATCTTTGAGTACAAAAAATGATAGGTCATTTATTGATTCAGTTAGAATTAATAAACGGAACAGTCTGAAATAGATACTAAATCGATGGCATTGGTAAGAGTGTGAAAACGGCCTTCAGAAGCAATGGTTTATCGAATAGGACATTCATAACTAGCATTTGAGCTCGCAGATAGGGTTCCATATTGGCCATACGAACTAAAATTGTTATAAAACGAACCATAAATTACGAAAATGTGCCGCTTTAAACATGTGCGTTGTTGAGAACGCTTCCTGACCAACACCTATAGTCTCTTGTAAGTGGAAGTTTGCCTCCCGATTCAAAATGATATGATCATAATCTGCAGAACAAAAGCAATTCTTGCGTATATACGATATAAGTCTGAGAAACATTACACAACTTATTGAAGGGATGATGGAAATATTGCTAACACTAAATATGGGAAGTTTGAGCGATGGAGACGTATCAGCTGGGGAAATATAGTCGTCGTCACGTTTGTCATCTTGAACCAAGTATCTGTGTAGGTTATATATCTATTGCCGGATATAAACTGTCCAGATGTTCAATAAAATATCAAGGTAACGAGCAGACAGAATTGGAAACGAAACGTCGGTGTGTGTCCCTTATTTCTAGTTCGTGTGGGGATATATGTTGTGATGGAATCGACAGCCACATATGCAGATGGAAATCCATTGTTATGTGAATATGAGTTATGAAACCATCGTCAAATATATCCGAATGTTGAAATTAAAGGCCACCGTTAGATTATTTCTTAATATCCATGTGAAAGAAGCTTTGAATGAATTCTGCCCTTCATAAAAATACCCTCACCACAAATATGTACATCAGCTAACCTATGAGGTATCACAATTAAGATGCCGCATTGGGTAATTCCACAGACTGTTGGATCCAAAACCTGTGATTGCCGAAAACTGTAGACCAAGATTTAGTCAAAAATGAGTGGAACTCCTCCAGCATTTGCTTATTAACCTATCAATTCAGAGTACTTGTGTGTAGAATCGGAAGTGGAGTTTACCCAAAATATATATTTTTGAAATGGCTTAATTAAACTGAGATAGGAGATTTCCTTTTTTCCATTTTATGTTGTAATAAAGGAACGAATCTGTTTATGAGATGTGGTACACTGAAGCGCAATTGCCGTGTCCAGATTGTTTCTGAATTGCATACAATAAATGTAACATGGTCCGCCAGCCATGAATATGTCTATGTTTGACCCGTAAGACATCACAAGCTTGCTTTGATTTTAGCCAGACACCATCCGGACATTGGCAATTACGGATTTCGACCGAACTACGGCAATGCCCTTCTGTTCACAAATGAGTCCACGTCCTTTTTGGATAGGTGGAAAAGCCTTATTTTGTTAACCAAAATCAGAAATGCCAGCGTGTGTGACACTGAGCCAAGGAATGACAAGCAATATCAGTGAAGTGTTGCATTTGCTGAGCTCCATAATCATCTTGGTGGAGAGTGATTTAATTTTCTGTGACGGTAGAAGATGCGATAAGTTAAATTTTACCGGCGACCGTGGGGATCCGCGTCGTTGGCGTGTGGGCAGAGGACATTGTTCTACCTATGGACTACTAGGGCAATGAAGCATCATCGTTATTATAACGTTCCGAGTGAAAAAATTGTGCTCACGCCGATGATCAACTTCCTAATACCGCTTCTTGATTGCAAGGTTTCTTGTCATGTATGATGACTCAAAAAATGCGTTTTGCTAAAAATAGCACATTATTTTATAAAGGACAATTTTCCATGACTGACCTCATTCTGGAAAACGCTTGCACTACGAGATAGATAAATTTGTTCCACCCTACCTTTGTGTGGAATTCTGGTAATCCGTTTTCCAATATTACATTCTTAAATTACGGTATTCATCTAAAGCTTATGATGCCTTTATTCATGCCAGCAATGTTATATAATGGAAGTCATTACCTTACCATTTGAAGCATCTCTAATGGTACGACCGCTCTGCTGTACAATCCATATGTCCGTCTCTGTAAATTTTGTCATCAGTCAAGGTGCTGTTCGGAATGGGCGCAGTTTCAAAAGATTTAGTGTAGAAATGTTGAAAATTTAATAAAAGTTCCTTTTCATACACAAATATTTGTTTTCCACACTGTATAGAACCATACATAACGATGTTTCTTTCAAATTGGGTGGGGGGGGGAGTGGTCATATTTAAGTAAGCATCCTAGGTGCACGTGGGAAAATTTAATCGGTCAATCGGTGAATAACAAACTATCTTGCAGATACCAAGGACGTAATTGGAGACGCCAGCTATCACGCACTATACTCATATCAATGATACATCGTTAGCTAAAACTGAGATATCTTTTGTGTCATAAAAATAAAATTGTGTACCATTTAAATTTAATGATCCCTTAAAATAAGACTGTTTTTTTGGGCGGGAAAGATATATATCAGAAATGCAAAGATAATACAGTCCCGCAAATAAGAATGTGGGGAACAAAGGAAAGGGTTAAGCTTTTCCAGATGAAAACGTATACTTGGCTCAGTAGAAATCTGCCAGATCGAATTATTTATAATCCACTGGTTGTAGACTGAACGAATATTACAGTTATTCTTATTCGAGCATTTAAGAACCTAAAACCTCAACCCATTCCATAGCATCGAGTAACGTTATGAATAAAGTGGTGGAGATGGATACATTGAATTATTTTATGTTGGGATTTCTCCGGAGGGAGTCTAAACACGCAATGCAATCCAAGGCATGATATTTTATTGAACATAGGACATTACGGCACAAACTACACTAACTCCAACGTTATGACTAACGGAACATATTTCAGCTTCTTCATCGTCACTTCGCCATAATTTTTGTTTGTAATATTCGCATTTCACCTGCATATGGTGTGTACATCTCTCGCTTATTCGATAACGCGCAAGCGCTTGTTCTAACGTATGATCAGTTTTTGATGCGAGCAGGCTACTTACAGGCAGGTTGTTGCAGGTTTTCGACAGTCCGTTTAGAGGCAACATAATCGGCAAATTACTAATATCTGGTTGTGCCTATAAAGATTTATCTATAGTTTGCCAGTATGGCCTGGCATTGGGTCAAATGCTGTCTGGTGCGTTCCTAGTAATGTTAAGAGGAGGGCAGAGGTAGGATGCACAGAACAGGAGGCTGGGCGTTTTTTATTACACTGATTTGACTATGGATACTCGCGATTACCTGATCAAGACAATGGGAGGGTGCTCGGCGGGTGTGAGGTCGACAGTGGGTTCAGACGACATTGTGACTCCCTTCGCTAAGATGCACGGCTAATCCTGGCAGGGGCTTGGTAGCAGTTAGGATTTTTTTAAATGCAAGCACTGTACGAACAAAAGCAAAAACTTGCCTTGTCCTTAATATCATAATAGTATATTAGAAGAATTTTTATCAATTTAAACAAGTCATAATTTGCAACATGTATTATATCCATCCATTTGATATATCCCTAGAGATACTCGAAATAAAGGACACCACAGAATTGACGGATCTGCTTCTATATTTGGATATTTTACTTAATTGACTGCTATGGGAGACGACAACTGCATTATGAAGGGTTGATAAAGTGATGACTTTGACTTTTGCAATCGTCAAGCTTTCTTTTTCTATGTAGTAATGTACCCTATCACCTGCTTATGGGCGTGTGTATGTCTCTCACTATTCGAATACGTGCAAAGGAGGCATGCCATGCGTATGAGGACTTTTTAAGGGAGCGTAGTGGTCCAACTACTCCACAAAAAAGTTGAATGTTGCGAGTGCGTATATACGATGCTCGTTTAAAAGTCAATCATTTCGGCAAATTCTATGGTCGGTATAATGACCAATTGTTTGCGATAAGAACCAAAATATCACTAAGTTCATAATGTTGAACGATAATTGTTTCATACCCTTTGTTAGACTGTGTCATTTTCGTACTACGATTTGAGACGGTAACCGACTCCCCCCCCCTATTAGTGTTGTTTGATCTACGGGCTCACGGCGGGTTGGACCGGGTCGAGCACAGCACGGATCGCTTACTCTCTACATGGACACCTGATCCTGCCATTCGGTTTTGAACGGGGTCCGTGTTGGCCCTGCCTGACGTATTTTGTTTATTACTGTTTTTGGAGTTAACTGTGGTTGCGTATAAAGCACAATTTTTACTTCGCCGATTTGGTATCCGAGGTCAGGAACCGTGATTACATAATTCGGCAGATAATGGCGATCCGTTTTTGCGAAAACGCTCGCTCCTATGTTTTACGCTCTTATCATTTTAAGCAGCGGGGCAGCTGGCGAGCAAAAAGACAGGACCTATCAAACTCGGCGAATGCTATCCCATGGAGCTACCTTAACTGGTTCAAAGTTTTTGAAGATTCATATTAATTGTACAGTTTGAGAAAAGTGAAAATTATTGGAACTAATTTCAAATAATATATTCCCACTTCGAAGAATGTTATATACAACAGAAAAAACCTTTCATGCGTTCGTTATTAATTCATTCTTTTCGATCCTCTGGACAGGCAGTGGAGAATGCGGTGGTCGTCTAGACTTAGCTGCAGAACCGTAGCTCTCTGAAATAATTAATTAATTAATCAAAGTCCTTACAAACGCGAAAAACTTCACAGCTTCATGTCGACTAGCCATATTAGTACCTGTCATTCGAACCCAGGTTTATTTCTACTTGTGTAAAATTTTAAAATGAAAAAGAATTATTGTATTGATAATATTCCATTTCTCAAGTCATTGAAAATACCATCAATAAATATTGGAGAAATTGATCATAGTAACTGTATTATGACTGAAATTTTTATTCAAACATGATTTTGAGAAAAGTGTGACAGTGTTGTGGTGTTCATGAAGCTTTTATAAAATTGTATTTAATTTTTTGTTATGGAGTAGTGGCTGAGGTGAGGCCAAGATGGCTATACTGATATAGTAACATGTTAGCATTTGAGGGGTGGATGTAACTTCCTAGTAATGTTAGTATTTGGATGTGAGTTTGGATTCCCTTTTGTGTAATTTAGAATAGAGAGGGGGTAATTCGGAGCTGTGAGTATAGATCGAACGGTTTACTGGTTAAATGAAGATGTTCTGAGACCCCGGGTTTAAGAGTTGTGATGAGGGACGGTCATTAGGATGTGGTAGAGTCTGGAACCATCTGTTGAGATGTGGCGACTTTTTTGATAGGTGTTATACAATAGGATTATCCTGGATTAGATAAATATTAAATGTGAGCAAAGTTTGTTGTAGAATTTAACAGGAATTTACCGAATTTAGGGCTTTTAGAGGGATGGACTTGTTTCGTTGACAGCTTTAACTTTTTCAGATGGTTGATTCGATGCAATTTGTATGGGTGTTGTATAGAAGGAAGAAGGGAATAGGGAAGGGGGGGGGGGGAGAAATATATTGTATGCGTAGTGGGAGGTAGGCTTAGTAAATAGAAAGTTTTTGAATTCAAGGGAGACAGGAATTAGAGGAGAAATCGGTCCATACAGAATCTTTGTTTTATATTTTCGGGAGCTTTGAGTGAAATATGGAAATCATAGTATGATAATTAAAGATATTATGAATTAGCAAAGGCTGTGGGGTAACATTCCCATTTGTTGTATTGGATCCACGTAACAATATTTGTAAAGTATATGTGGTCACAAATTATGAAATAAGAATTAAAATATTATGGCTTGGAAAAAGATTTGAATTAACTTAAGCTTTTAGCCAATGGGAAGGTTTTTGTTAGCCTAATTGAATTAGAGTCCTTTAATTTTTTTTTGGAGGGGGGGAATCCAGCATGCACGTTAATTAGTTTTTAAAATTGACGTTCTTTTAATAATAGATACTAATATTTGAATTCATAGTTTTTTGGTTTGTAATTATGTTTTCAAGCGATTTTGGGTGCAAGAAACATGAAGAATTCACTAGGCAAACAATGTATTTGTAATTGAGCTAAGATATCTAAAATGATATTAACAGGTCGTCTAGGACGTATTTAATGATTGGAGGTGGAGGTAACTTGCTAGGCGGGATAAGGAATTTGGTGCGGGGGGGGGTTACTTGTTTTAAGGATATTTTCACCAAGACTTTTATTTTGCTTTGGGGATATATTAGTGAATGCTGTAGTTTATATCCTTTTAAGAGGTTACTGGTTGCAGTGGGGATCAGGATTTGTCGAAGGGTGATTTTAAGGGAGTAGTTAGAGTATTGTAAAGCTAATGTTGGTGAAGCGAGTGGGTAAATTAGAGTTTTAAAAGTTATTTTAAGGTTAATTTTTTCAATTGGGTTGATCATATACTGTTAGGAACAAATGTCACGATCGATAAAGGTAAAATGATATAGTATATCGAAATTTGAATTGGGTTGTGAAATTGGTTTTATAATTGAATTATTTTGCACTAGTATTTAACGATTATATGAAAATTTTCAAATGGAGTACTATAGCATAAAGAAATATTGTGTTTTGTATAAGGGGGAAATGTTCATTTTGTTATTAAAGCACTGAATAAGATTTTCTAATACAGTTACACAAAGTTTTACTTTTTTTCTGTTCTGTGAATTATGAATTTTTTTTATCATGAACTTTGAAAGTTGTCAAGTTACTGGCTTGACTTTAATATTTTTTTTTAGGTGAAGTGGTATTATAAAATATTTTTGACTTAGTCTGTGGATATTTTTTTTAATAATACGGATGTGAAGTATTGTTGTGTTTTAATCTTAGTGCTTGTTTGATCTATAATGATAAATTTCATATTTTCGGGGGAAAAAAGGAACTAATTTTGATTAGGATCAGCTGTAATTGAGGGACTGAAAGTTTCAGTGAAAATGTTTAGAATTTCTTTTTTATGTTATCAATGTCTTAGGGGTTTTCTAATGGTCAGTCAAAATATGAAGTCATTTGTATTATTTCGATGTGAGATACACTTAATTTTACGTATGTAAACAAGGGTGAGTTATTTTGTTTACCTATATTGAATATGCTAATATTTACTTGAATTTGTGATTCCCTTCGGTTTACTGATAAGTTGAGACATTGGAATTCCTACTAGTAAGTAGAATTCCATCCTAGTAGTGAGATTCTTATAAAGCTAGTTATTTCGTTAAATTTGTTTTAAAGCGTTGACATATCAAGATAATCGGTGTGAAATGAATTCACGGCATAGTTTTGGTGAAATCATTAGTACGAAATTTCTAAAGTATTGTTTTGTTGAGTATAGTTTTAGGCAAGTGCATATGTAGTGGTTTATAAAATGCAGTTATGTTATTTGAAAAGAGTCCGGTCAGTACCATATTCGATTAAATGGTTTGTAGTGATAATTGAACTATGGAATTCAGGATGTTTTGTAAACGCATTTGTTTCAGAAAGCATTAAATACTATCAAGGCATATAGCAGCAGTTTACATGAATTGTTTACTTGTACAGGATCACATTCTTCCTTTTCTAGTCATTGACATATAATATATAATTGAAGAGTATGGGACTTAAAATCTCCTTGTTTGACACCAAATTGAATTGAATACTATATTAAACCATCGGAAGAATTTTATTCTATCGTCTTGTTTACCATATAATGAAAATAGAATTTAACAGTTTTGGGTTTATTAGCTTAGGATTTATAAATAAAACAATGTCAGACAGTGTAATGTTTCTATATAATGAGGGTATTTTGTT
>CAJDSM010001155.1:756-12651 GCA_903981925.1 Ostrea lurida | reverse complement strand
TCATCTTTGTCCCACAAAAACTTTCCGGACAATGGTTTTAAATTATTTGTTTTATTGGAGCTTGGTTCTGAGCAAAACCTATCAAATATTGCATAACTAATTGGACGATGATTTGATAGGGAAGTAAAATCTAGTACTTCAAAGTAACCTACTGAATCTAGAATGTCCTTTGATTTAAGACAATAATCAACTAGGCTACAACCATTATTATATGAATACTATATGGTAGTTGCATGATGGAACAACAAATAAAATACTACTGGGAAAACACACACATACTAGTAATACAGCTAGTACATGTACTGATGTAGTGGTGCAGTGTCTGTGTATCTGCATACGTAACACCAACGTTCTGTTTCTAGTTTTCGATTAAATTACTAGGTCAATGCACATGGTAATTTCTAGAGGACAAAACTTTACACGTAACATTACAAAATATTGGACTGGCTTCGTGTAACAAATGGCTTGGGGATACATTTGAGATTAATAGTGGAATGATACCGTTAGAATTAAACGTGTTCGCTGACTTTATCCATATAAAATGTCGCACGTGTTTTAAATCATTCGATATATGAATGGCGGTCTTAGTAAAGATTGTTGAATTAAAAAACTAAAAACCAAGATATATTTTAATTTATATTATTTTGAAGAGAAACCACGAAATACTTTACTTAAAAAACTTTTATAAAAAAAATCAATGCAGTAAATATGGCAGAGAAGGTGATGCCAAGTTTTGTTTGTAATTGAAATAGCTCATATTTTATAGGATAACCTATAATTTTCTTTTGAAAGACCATTTTCCCCACGAGCTTTATTTCGAGATTATCTTAATTTACTGTATATATCAGAAATATGTTTCTTTCATTGGGATTAATACCAATGATAAAGCTAAATATTTCTTACAAATCTTATCAATTTTGAAAATGTTTATAATCTTTTTAATATTCACCAAGCTACTGATTAACTTGTTGTGAAAATATCTATAATCAGAGATAGTTTTAGGTCATTGCATTAGTCATCGCTCTCTCTCGAGGGCGCATCACCGCAAGAAGATAATGCGTTAACATGCTCTCTGGTGAGCGAATGATATGAACTTACATCAGAGCTCATCCAATAGGGGATTTAGTCCGTGTTTACTCTGATTTCAGTCACTGTTGCATCACTTAGGTATATTCACTTCCTGTTTTTATCTATCGTCGTTAACGTAACTAAAAGTGCATTGTCTACAATAATAATGGACTTTGATTCTATGCAACTACTGAAATAAGGGGATTTTTTTGTAACAGAGAAGTGTTTCTTGTTCCTTTTACCGTAAAAGTAACCAATAAAGGCTTTACGTATGCTTGCATCTGGTATTGTATGACTTTGAACACTCAACATATTTCTTAATTCATCCTAAACTGTTGATTACGATAGGTAAAGGACATTTATTGAATTGTTGAAAATCATGAAAATAAAAACCTTGTCAAACCTTGTCAAAAGTCAAAACTATTGAAAATTCCATAATGTCATCTTGATTATATTAGCCATGAAGTAAACGATGACTTCAGCATTACAAATCCGATAATAGATTAATCCAATTAAGGCACGTAGAATCAGGTGGTGGAAGGGGACATTTTTTATATAATGAAGGATACATTTATTGACACCCCTACCCATTTTTTTCATGACAGGAGTGAATGGTAAAGTGATGAGATCAGTCGCATCACAGCTACAGTCTCTTATCAATACTAGTAATAGAAGAATAACCTAAAATTACACTTAAGGGCATACACAATGTACATTTCACAATTTTTTTTCTATCTCCAAAATTGAAGATTTCCATGATAATAATAGAGTTACAGAAAAACAAACATCATTCAATCCCCTTAGAATATTGATTGTGATGAAAATATAATTCATACAGCAACTGACAGTGTTTTTGTAGTATATGTATATCATGTACGTGCAGTTGCATTGCATTTGATTTTCCAAAGAGAGGTAACTCAGATTCAAGTATGAATAATTTGTGCAAATTACATTCTTCATCAACTGTTATTCTTTTCCAAAGCAAGGAAATTGGTTTATTTTTTCTCAAAAGATATCTAGGCGTTATTCTCTTTAATCAAGAATATTTCTATAAAATATATATTGATAACGAACGTTGCGTATGACCTTAAATTCAAGCTCCTCTCTTTCTAAGAGTTGTCCGTTGCGTAAAGAAGCTGGAAGGCCCGGCAACCATTAATTGAGTACCTGTAAATTCTAACTCGAGGAAGACAGAGCCCGGTGGGGACCCGGATTAGAATAGGTCCTCAGTACCCATTCCTTGTCGTAAGAGGCGACTAAATGGGGCGGTCCTTCGGATGAGACCGCAAAAACCGAGGTCCCTTGTCACAGCAGGTGTGGTACGATAAAGATCGCTCCCTGCTCAAAAGCCATAAGCGCAAAGCAAAGGCATAAATTTACAGCCCTTCATCGGCAATGGTGACGTCTCCATATGAGTGAAATAGTCTCAAGAGGGACGTAAAACAACATACAATCAATCAACAATCGAACAAGACAGACGATACCTCGTTAATATCTATCAGGTTATAGGATCCGAATCAAATAATGGTGAAGTGGAGAACATTTCAGTCTGCCTATCAGGCAGATGGATCATCCCCTTTGAATGATGGAAAAACAATATTGTACTTGGAAAAACAAGATTGTACATTACACGCGACGAGCACTCTATATTTTGCAGATCTTGTTATTGACAATCTTGATGTCGACGTACTCGATGGAATTCAATTAACAGAATATAACGACATCGTCGTTTGACCAACTAAATGAAAGCTTGTGATTGGAGGACACTTACCCATATGGTTCTCGGACGTTATCGTTCTAACATTTGATACGCCGTGCCTTTACTGTAATGTGCATGCAACGACAACCACCAAAGTTTGGCCTGGAGAGTATACAGCAGTAGATGTCCCTTTTGAATTTTCAAGTGCTGACCAGTGCTATGCCATCGAACCACATCATTGATTCGGAAAAAAGTCCTGTGGCCCATAGAGTGTCGAAGAAAGTTCAAATTCCAAACCTCACATCAGAATCACTATTAGTCAAACGCCACAATAACTTTTGTCACATTAAAACTGTTTTGTCATCGGAGAGTGTCCACTCGGAAATTTTTAACCTATTAACCCAGAAGAGTGTATGACCTTACAAACGTCACATCAACCTAAACTCCTGCAATGAAAGAACCATATGCATTCCTTTACAGGACAGTTAGGCCCTCAAGACGTATTTTCTGCAAAAGCCAAACAAGCTTTTTGTAACACACTGCGCGAATTTGAAGAGGTATTTAGTCCCTCGTTACCAGGTTCTAAGACCGGTCCATCTCAGGCAGTCGTTAATTTGGTTCCTGTGTTACCATCACAACGCAAAGAAGGCTCCATCGGTATTCAATCAACCAACTCTCGGAACTCCAAGAACAATTCAATATGTTAAAGGAACGGATTTTCAAACCTCCAGAAGATCTTGGCATCACTATAGAATATTTAAACCCGCCATTCTTATTAGAAAGCTAATGGTGGATTTCGTTTAGTGACAGCCTTTGCAGATATTAGCAGATTTGCTAAACTGCAGCCATCATTGATGCCCAATGTAGACGGTATCTAATGCAACACTGTGGTGTCCTTATCCCATTTCGGCGAGTGTGTGTTCATACAAGATCAGCTATGAGGGATCGGAAACTGCCTTAGAAGCGTCAATGTGTCGTGTACTTGGCAACTTACTTGAAGAAGTTGTGGGGTAGTGAAATTAGCTGCCGACCTCTACTGAGGTGGGAACTCACTTGATGGATGTCATCAATTGGATGCTCACAATTGGAAAAAAGTTCTGACTGCACTTCAAGCTTGTAATATGAAGCATTCGCCAATCAAAACAGTGTTAGGTCCTAGGACAACAAATATTCTTAGTTGGATTTTGGGAATGGACACATTGAAGGCCATTTTACATCGAATAGCCATACTAATGAGTTGCTCCCCCTGAAAGCAGTATCGAACTCTAAGTTATTCATAGAAGAAGTCAAATTCCTAAGTAGTGCTATTCCTGTCTGTGCATCCCTTATTACACCTGTTGACAACGCTATCACAGGAGTTGATTCGCACATCAGTGTGAACTGGACTGATGAATTACTTGCTTCGTGCAAGTGTGTACAGGAAGAAGTTCCCTTACAACGATCAGAGGACACATTTTTGATCGTAACTGACGGTGCTGTTAGGGCATAGGTACAACCTTATATACCACAAGGGAAACAAACTACTCCTCTGTGGATTTTTCGATGCAAAATTCAGAGGACGGCAGGTATCAGAGATATCCTGCTAAATTGAAGCACTTGCAATAAACAGTTTGTAGAAAAAGGAAATATTCATATCTAGTTACCAGTAATTGAAAACCTTACTTTGACAAACTCCACTCTGATTAAACGCACACATACTCTGCTAGTTGATATTAAAACAATGCTGGAGTTCCTCATTGACAATATTTTTGTAGTCTTCGGTGATCAGGTCTTCGAACAGTCTGTTGTAATCATCATTGACACAAATTGTGTTCCTTTGTCAACTAAATTGTTCTTATATTCTTATGAGGTATAAATTATTCAAAATCTTCTATATGAGAAGAAAAATTATCTAACTGATACATCGACGAAGCTTTATCTATTAATAATAATAATTTTCATTCTTATATCGATTCTATATATCCGGTGAATCAGGAATAAAGACAACACAGGTTCATTTATATCTGCTTCGTACTTGGATGTTTTATTGAACATTGACATGAACGGCAAACTAATTACTCAACTTTATGACAAACGAGACAGCTTTTCCACCCATATTGGCTGTCGTGTGCTGATATTATTACAGTACTACTTTGATGATTATATGAATGTGATGTGTTGTGATTGTGTGTGATTTGTTAGTGTAATGTCATATGTGTGTATATCATATGTTTATATAAATGTCTAAATATAAAGCATTATAAAAAAAGCAAAAAAAAAAAAAAAAAAAAAAAAACCAAACCAAAAAGCAAAAAACAAAAAAAAAAAACAAAAAAAAAACCTTCTCCACCGTCAACTTCCCATATTATGTAGCAACATTCCATCATCACCTTCATATGTGTCCATGTTTCTCAGCTTATTCGATACGCAAGAACTTGTTCTGCGTATGATCAATTTTTGAATCGAGGGAGGCTACTTACAAACAAGTTGGTGTTGCAGGAGTTTCAACAATCACATTTAAAGTCGGCCTTTTGTAAGTTATATGGTTGTTATAACGATCTAATTTGCCAATACAACCTGCCATTGTGTCAAATGCTGTCTGACGTGTTTCATAGCAATTGAAATTGTTTAGCTGTTATTTATACACTGATTTTGACTACTGGTTACTCCGCTTGTCTAATCAACTCAATGGGTTCAAGGCGGGTGTGAAAGGTCGACAGGGGATGCTTACTTCCAGGCACCTGATCTTACCTCTGGTGTATCCAGGGGTCCGTGTTCGCCCAACTCTTATTTTGTAATCTGTTTCGGCTGATGAGATTGATCACTGTTCGTTATCTTCTCCTTTTCATCATTCAATCTAGCAAAATTGACAGATAGTAAGCCCTGTGTTAATGCATTCGAGGAGAGTCATGGCTAATTTTCTGTTATTCCTCCGGTGTCCACCTTTCTCAGTATATACCAATTACACACATTCCATGTACCAGGTGCTGTTAGCTTCCCCTTACATTTTGTCAGTCGAAATACATCAGAACGCAATGAATCCAACTGCTTATCTGTAAATCAGAGGATAGCGTCGTTCGTCAAGTCTCAGCAAACGAAGTTCTTAGTGGTAATGCCAAACTCTCATTTACTGTCAGATTGCCAGATTTTATTAGAGAATGTAGAACTTTGATTTCTTATAGATCAGCCTATCTTAAACATTATTTTGATACTCAATAATACTCAAACGTCTATGGTTTCTGTTGAGGGGCATATAGTTCTTATCTGTATATAGAATATCTGTGATAATTTCATGTTGACTGCTATATGTTTTATATATGTAAAAATGTTAAAATCAGGACTACGATGTAAACTAGTTTGTAAACTAATTGTGCAATCCTGTATAAATAAAGGTTATCATTATTATCATTATTATTATTATTATTATCTACTTGACCGAATGATATAACCTGCGCCGATTATGTGCCCATTTACAACAAGGAACAAGACAATTAAAGAAGTTTAACAACATCCGTGATGTCAATCGTTACTTACAGGTAGCTACCATTGCTCGCGGTGGACTTCTTAATGTAAAAAGAGACATCCCCTTATCCCCTTCCCGTGATTGCATAGTTATTCCTAGGAGTGTACTACATGGAACACTCACCTCATTACACACACAACTGAATCACCATTCCTGTTACCAGTCTCGTACCATAGTCCACATGTACTTTTTCGCATTTGATATGGATAAATCTGTTGACTTCCTGTCTGAGAGCTGCTTCCATTGCGCTGACCTTCCGAAATAACAACTGGTACGTCTCAATATAAGTACAACAGTCTCGACGGGACGTAAATCAAACAACCAATCAGCCAAAACAACCACTCTCTGACAACCAAGGCTGTAAAATAGCTTGGACAACTCAGAAGCAGAAAAACACTCTGGCGTAATGGGTGACAAGCATTTGAATTTTTCAAAGCATACACAACAGCAGATTGATAAGACAAACAAAGAAACTGTCTTTAAGCAATCTTAAAAAAGGATGCATGTACTCATTCGAAACCTATCACCCTGTTTCATTGACTTGTGTAACAGACACACTCCCATCTTCAAGCATATCATTGGAACACTTGCATATCAACATTATTCAACCACGGTTTCGGTAGCGGATATTCATCTGAAACACAATAGGTCACCACAGTGCATGAACTACTGACTTAACACGAGGTAAGAATCCAAATGGAATGACTTGATTTCATTATTAGAGCGTTTGATACTGTGCTTCAAAAGAAACTTCTACATAAGTTGAATAAGAATAATGATGCTGGAAACATTACTCGTGGCTGTTTAGCTTCCTTACCCGCAGACAAATGTAAGTTGTTGTAAACGACGTTAAATTCTAAGCAGCAACAGTACTGTCCGCTGGTCCACAGTGTACCTTTCTGGGACCAATTTTATTTCTGTCATATCTACAACTTTTTTAATTCCGTAAAGTCCACTGTACGACTAACTCCAGAGGTTTTAAGGGATCATAGCGACCTAGAAGAGTGGTCCTCAACATATGGAACAATCATCCAGAAGTTGACAAATTTTTACCAATTTGATAATCATATACATCAGCAAGCACTGGAAAACTCATTTCATGGTGTCATAAATTTTTAAGATCTGAATTCTCTGGGGATCCTGGTTAGAATTGGTCTTCAGTACCCCTTGCTTGTTGTAAGAGGCGACTAAATGGGGGTGGTTCTTTGGATGAAACTACAAAATCGGACGCCCCTTGTAACAGCAGGTGTAGCAAGCTAAACATACCTCCTTGCTAAAAGGTCGTTAGCGCCGAGAATGTTTGCAGCACTTCACCGCCAGTGGTGATGTCTCAATATGAGTGAAAATTTATTAAGCGTTAAACATTATACAAGCAGCGTTCCAAAACTAAAGCCATTTCATCTTCGCCGCTTGAAAATCGTGTAAATATCTCACTGAAAGCGCATTGACACGTTAGATTGATCACTGAAACCGTATCAGAAGAAAATTCATGTTCACAATTTCACTGACTTAGCTACAGTGCTACATTGCTTTATACTATGCATTACTACGTAAAAAAAAGAAAAGGAGAGAGAGAGAGAGAGAGAGAGAGAGAGAGAGAGAGAGAGAGAGAGAGAGAGAGAGAGAGAGAGAGAGAGAGAGAGAGAAGAGAAGGAGAGAGCGGGGAGTTGAGCTTGTGTTTTCTTACCGGATACAATTTTGCTTTCGCTTCATTTTTTCTGTACATAATTCTATTTGGCTATTATAACTAATATAAGTTTAGAACTGAAGCCTGAAATATTTGCCGTCCCCAATCTTTACTTATTAGTGTTGATGCGCATGTCTCAATTTCGATAAGTTCCGCTTCTTTACTTCATAAAATGCTCCCCTATTAGTTACTTGGGCGTCCGCTTGTGTGTCAAAGATGTATGTTGATTACGTTTTACGTTCGTTAAACATTTATGTATGTTGATTGTGAATTTATGTTATGTTTGTCTAAGATTTCTTGTTTGTTAAAAATTTAGACCCGTTGGTTTGAATATCAAATGTTCGATTAAATTGCAAGATCGTTGATTGTACATTTTTCGCTTGTTAAATTACAATTTACATTGATTTTGCAAAGTTTCATTTTTGCCCTTTCCGCCGCCCATACATTACACTATATGTATGGACTAAAAAGAGCAAACAATGCACTTGAAATTAGGGCCTACATTTTTGTCCATCTCCTTGATCTTGTCAATGATCCTTGATTTCAGTGACGCGATTTGTCTACGAGGTGCGTGAATAAATCCCTCGGCGTCTGGATCTATTTCGATGTTGTGTTTTCCAGGCAGGGTTCCTGAAGTTTAATGAGCTCAAGAAAGTCCTTGAACTTGGATTCTGGCTGATAATCAATCATGCTTATCCAGTTTCTGTATCCTTTCAATCAGATTTAGTTTTTCTGCGACATCACCACTGATAATGTTTTCTTGTTCAAATTCCACAATTTCGAACTGTGCTTTCACCAGTCTTTCCTTGTGTTTGATCGGAAGAGTAACGCTTATAGAGGACGGATCTTTGTGATTAGTTGTACGATTAAGAACTTTTGTTGCTCTTTTGAGTCTGTGCGCGAGATTTTGAGAGAGTCAAAACACCGATTTCACAATAATTGAGGATTGGCTCCTGTGTCTATTCTGAATCTGACAGGTTTCCCGTTAATGGTAGCTTTCACTACCCACTTGTTGTCTGACAAGGAATTGTCATCCTGCGCACTGTATATATGAAGTATGTCCTCATCTGATGAAGCCTCACTTTCGGATTCCTGTATTGCACTTACTCTTGTTGAACGTTTTTCTACACACGATATCCAGTGATCTTTTTTGTGGCAGTATTTGTACGTTGACCCGACTCGCCGGACACTGGCCAGATTTCGCGTGGCTTTCTGTTGGGTCGAGCCCACACCTACTACACTTCTCCTTCTTGCCTTTTATAATAGGCTTCTTGTGTTTCTTGTTTTCTGACGAGTCTATGCTGATACACCTGTGCGGCATATGTTTGTGAGACTTGATGAGTAGCTGTCTTGTTTCCCCACTTCCTCCAATGAGTATGAGTTGCCTCTGTGAGTTTTCATACTGGCGACCTATGCTGAGCGCTTTTGCAAGTGTGAGGTCACTACCTTATTCCAAGTCTTTCCTGACCTTCAAATGTCTGGCTCCTGCTATTATGGCGTCTATCAAGACATCATCTGGGGCATCATATTCACAGTCATAATGATAAGACGTAAGTCTTTAACAAAGTTATCAACATGGTTCACTCTCACCTTGGTTTCTCTGTTTACTTTGAATCGGGCTGCTCGTTTATTCTTCCTTGGGCGAACGTATGTCTCGAATTTGTCAAGAATTGTGTCGGTTTGTCCTCATCCCCGGAGTCCCACTCAAATGTCTTTTACACTTTCTCGTCCTTGTTTGCCGACCCAAATTCCAAGCCATCCTGTTCGATCTTTGTCTTTAGCGGATGTAAGCGGTCCTTTAAACACAAACTCTACGTGTTGTTCAAAGCGGCAGAATTCCTGATACATGTCTGATGCTTCCCAATCGAGGCAAGGCGGTCGAATTGTGCAGCGGCGACCATTTTTAAATTTCACATTCCACTGACCTGATTTCAGAGGTGTTTTTTTTCCTGTGACGCTAACGGTTGTTCTCGTGGAAACTGTGATAACGTTTGAATAACGTTATGCAGAAAGTTCTGAATGACTGTCCTGACACATTTCTAGCACTTCTGACACCATTAATGCCTCCTATTCGTGTTGGACTGACAACACGTGTTGTGTATAACCCGAATAATCCAGTCGTTATATCCCGCTCTCTCTGATCACTACATTAGTAGAGAACCGGAGACGGGAGGGCTTGAATTATCGAGTTATGTGTGTACAACAACTTTATTGTAACGAATATATGCAAAACGAACCCCGATCAATAATCATATGTTACAATAGGTTGTCAACGTGACGTACTATAATCATCCCTTTAAACTAAACAACTAATAACTCAAATATGCCTATCTAAGCAAACATCACATCTCCAGCATCCGAAACCTACAGCTCAGATTCAGCATCATCTAAGTTGTGTCACCCGACGATCATCCATGAGAGTTTGGTGAAGATTGGAAAGTAATTATTTAAGAAATGACTGTTATAATTTTCAAGTTTACCGGAGATTGAACTGATGTTGCCTATTTGCAAACTATATAAATCCGCGTAGCAGATTATATTATGTTTGCAAATAAGCAAAATTGGTTCTATCTCCGGTAAACTTGAAAATTCACAACAGTCATTTCATATAATTAAATATCCAACGACTAGACCTATTTTGAAGTCATGACTTTATTTCGAGTTCAGAATACAAAACAAATGTCAAAGTTCATGTCGTAGGAATTCAGCTTCAACTGATGTCACAATAAGGAATCGATCATTTGTCTGTGACGTATAGAATTGTGACGTACGAAGTTCAGTCTATACGGTATGAACCGCAAAATTAGGGTTTACACGGATAATAAACTGAAAATTGTAATAGAACAGATAGGGAGACCGTGTGCAAGATTTAATTACTTAGATATGACCATTAATAGCAAACTTGCTCCAAAAACTTTAACCAGCTCTAATAGCACCATCTCTTACAGCATCCGAAACCTACAGCTGAGTATCAGCAACCAAGTGTGTGTAGTCCTTCGGAATCACCCGATACACCTTCCATGCAAGTTTAGTGACAATTAGACCCGTCATAATTTAGATATAACCACAATAGTACACTGCTCCAAAAACTTTAACCAGCACTAACATCCTTATCTTCCTCTTAGCATCCGAAGCCTATAACTCAGATTCAGCATTTAAGTCTATATATTTCTGCATTACCCCAGAAGCATCATCCATACAAGTTTGGGGAAGATCAGACCAGTAATAAGCTAGATATAGGCATCAATGCACACTTGCTCCAAAAACTTAACCAAGATGGGACGCCGACACCGACGCCGAGGGTATAGAATAAGCTCCCCCCGACTCCGTCTCGGTGAGCTAAAAATCACTGAATGTGGGGGGAGGGGGACGCAAACTTCTAAAAATCACTGAATGGGGGGGGGGACGCAAACTTTTTAATAATGTGACATGCAAAAAAAACCCCAACTAATAGAACACTAATTAGTTGGGGGAGCGGGCGGGCGGGGCAAACTTCTAAATACCAGGTGGTGGCAACAGCCAATGAGACCATCGTTTGAATCTCTCTCTCTAAAAATTGTATACTAGTATACAAATTACCTACATGTATGCACGCGCAGTTTATGTACCTTAATGATTTCCTGCTTTACAAATCTGCAAAATTCTGACCAATATAAGCATGGTAAATATTTTACTTTGACACTTCCCCTGATTGAAGATTTTTGATCGGCAGGAGCTAAGTGTGTCGCGGTTTATGCAACGAAGAGGCAACATGTTTACTGTATAGGAATACAATGGAGATCGTTTCCCTTCATGGATTATGATAATAAAGGGAATTTCGTCCCTACTTGGGTATTTTCGACAAGTGTGCACGTACAAATCGTACATCTCCGGCCCTTTACAGATACATGTATCATTATACATTTATGGCCCTGCTAGGAGGGAGACATGAAGCTTTAA
>CAJDSM010001154.1:0-16257 GCA_903981925.1 Ostrea lurida | reverse complement strand
TAGTCTGTACATAGGTAAAAATGACTTCATAGTAAGAAACAGTATCAGCAGTGCTGGACCCAGGGGAACAGAAATTGTTCGTGGTTGTTGTAATCTTTCCCCGTATATGTCAAAACTCTATAAAAACATGACGTCGCAGGTGTACAATACGTACATACTCTATCTCTCTCAACTTTCGGAACTCACCTTACTGCAGTTAATTTGGATCAAAACAACTTTTAATTAAGAGTCTGTCCATGACCTGATCATCACATTACCTTTGTTTTTGTAACGATATGTGTTGCCAGTTTCACAACTGCAAAATTTCCTTTTCCAATCGTCCGATCTATTTCATAGTAGCCTACACGGACGATACCCCCTTGGTTCGGAGTTTTCCAGTCTGTTTTCATGACCGCCATTTTCTTTCATCACTGAACAGCGCTTGCGCATATTATTGTGATTCGAGGTGCTAATAGATTTACATAAAGCTACGATCATGATTTAGCTATCAGGTCATGAGTTATTCATCTGTTAACTACGATCTAATAGTTGCAAATATTGTGAAAATTGCGCTAATTGAAGCAAGGTCCCTATTTTTGTATAATAACTGAAAAGTAGTGGCGGATCTATTTTTATGTCCTACATTTACGACAAGTTACACAGTTGCATTAGGACTTGTCTATTTAAAACAAATTTGCAAGTATAGTTATGGCTGTTTGTGGTATGTATTACCTGGATAGATAATACACTGTGAATGTGTATTAGAAATAATACATATTGCACTGGCACGCCGGAAAGAGCGGGGGGGAGGGGGGGGGGTCAGCACCAGACATAGGCACTACATAGTGCGAGATCTATGTACATACATGTACATATCATCTAGAAATACAGTAAAAATGTATATAGGTCTATTTAAAAATTTCAAGAATCGTCCACATTTAACTATGAAACATGATTATTGGTAGGTGATCTAGACTACAGTATCATGATCTATGTACAATAATGATTACTGCCGCAATGCCATGGTTCATTTTAGGGGGGGGGGGGGGGGCACAGCTCATCATTCGATCACAATGATCTATCTGACATGCAGCATGGTTTCCGCAAGACAACGATCCTGCGAACATTAACTCAGTTATCCTCAATCCACGGCCTGGCGAAAGACGTACTATAGAATAGAATAGATTTTATTAAACCAATTAGGCCATAGAGGGCATACAAGTCAAGAGTTACATATAAAGAAGAAAATCAAAACTGATGTAACACATTCAGATAAAGACAAATTGAACATATATAATAGTAATAATAATGACTATTGAAGCCAGATTATAGCAGTTGGGATTTATTGGTAATAAATGTTTAAACATCTAGATGTATAGTTACATGTACAATATATATACACTGACTATAGAAACTTGTACTAGAGAATATAGATTAACACTCTTATTATTTTTGTCCTTGTATTGTACTATTTCTTGTTTTTAAAAATGTTGATTAAAAAATCGCCAAGTCTGGTAAGCAACCTATTATTCTCATTTGACCGTACTATAGACAATATTCAAATTGATGCCGTATTCCTGGCCGTATATAAATATACTTCTCCAAGGCATTCAATTTTAATCAATAAATAGACTGATATTAATAGGAAAACTTATATCTATATAAATAAAAATCAATTAAATAGATGATTAATAGGAAAAAATGATATCTATATAATATAAATTTATATCATATGCTATAATAGGGTTATAGATCATTTTTTCCTATTAATTCTATTTATTAATTAAAATTCAGATACCTGTATGTGCAAAGTGCCACACCAGCGGCTAACTAAAAATTTACTACATCACAATGGAATCCGTGGTCCAACTTTGTCTTCCTTAGCAATAGAACCCAGCGTGTTGGCATGGAAGGAGTGGTGTCAGAATCAGCACTAGTAACTCCCGGAGTGTCCCAGGGGACTGTGCTAGGACCCTTGCTATTTCTTGTGTATATATCTATCAACGATCTACCTGCACAAGTGAAGTCAAAAGCCCGTCTCTTTGCAGAGTTTCTGCATGCTGTATCGAAAGATTACAGCGTGACCTATAGACAGCCTCCAAGAATGGGAAAGGAATACAAACGCGAGGTCATTCGCAGTATACTCGGAAAAAGAAAATCATCCAGGGGAACTACATGTATGGACCATGCAGGTGTGTAAGAAAGCAAGTTCCACTAGTACAGCCTTCCTCCGGAGGAATCTTCCATCCTGTCCCCGGAAAACCAAGGACAATGGTCAAGTTGAATATGCTTGTACTGTGTGGGACTATACCCAGAGTAACGTCAGTAAGCTGGAGAGTGCACAGCACAGGGCTGCACGATTATGTGCTGGTCCACTACCAGACCCCCGGCAGTGTCACAGCTATGGTTCAGCAGCTGGGACGGGGAACTTCAACAACGCAGACAAGCAGCAAAGAAGGTGTTGATGTCCCTCCCGGCGCTCCCTATAGTACCTTCCATTGTCACCTTTCCTCCATTCTATTGGTGCTGCTATTAGCCATAAACATCGACTACAGATCCCTTGTGTCAGAAGAGACACCTTCAAACGATCTCTTTCTGTTTTGGATCCGCCTGTAGAACACATTGCCACCTAGTGTCACAGGAGCCCAATCAAGTTAAGATTAGGAAGCATCACATTCATATACTGGTTATACACCTGTCTCCGGTGGGTTGTTTTTTTTTAAATCTGCTCTTCAAATGATGTATAGAATTGTTAGTGCTATTATAACCAGTTTGTAAATTGTGCCCGAGTCCGTTTTAAAATCACCAAGTGCGATGATACTCACAAGGCCCCCCCATGCACTCTACATACAGGAAGAAGATTATCCAGCACCGAGACTATGAAACTTCATTGCTCTTTATCTTACATGTAGAAATGTCATGTATTACTTATCACTATCTATAGGTCTATAATCAAAGTACTGAACGTACTGAGAAGAGGGTTGGTTGTTTCACGTCCCGTCGAGAATTTTTCACTCGTGTTGAGATCTCGCCAGTTATACATGTACAGATCGACGAAGCACCCAAAGGAACCACCAAAATGGCCCATTCGTAAATTTTACTTAAATTTGCCAACAATATGCATTCATATAGCCATTCCTTGTCAAGAACCCCACCCCTCTCTGTCTAAAAAGAAGCTAATTGTTGAATGGATTACGTTCAAATTCTACTTGTATGCACTGAAGAGACATAATTTGTCGAAATGCCCATCTGATGCATCAAAATTGGTACTGTGTATGATTTATAGTGAGCATAGAAGCTTTTCTATAAAAAAAAAAAAAAAAGAAGAAGAAGAAGAAGAAAAGTATACTTCCAACAGTCTGTTGGAATTTCTGTGGGTACTTATTGTGCTCCTTTGTTAGATGAAATGTTTTATATTCTTATGGTGTAGAGCTTTAATTAATGAGAAGATACATGTATATCAATTCGATATATCGATGACGATTTATCTGTAAAATATTAAGAATTTTCATTCATATGTCGATTCGATAGGGGGGGGGGGGCACGCCCTATAATACTGAATAGATAGATGGACGTTGCAGCGGAAGGTATGCCTTTTTTCCATTTCAGGTAAGAGAAATTAGCATGAAATATATGATAAGGTCATTAATATTGCTCAATAAATTAAATGAAGGTCTTCTAATTCGGCAGTTGATGAAGCTGATAAATCTTACCAAGTAAATATACATGTAGTTTATTTCGGTTTTAATTATGGATGGCGTTGATAGAAAGAACTTTATGACGACTTTGTCCATCCCTGTATTGTTTATTCAGCAGCAGTTTCCCATAAGAAATGAATCTTATATTTTTTCGGGTGATGCAGGTATCACCGAATTTTAGACGGTAAAACTCATCAATGCGCGAAGCGCATTGATGAAATAGTTTTACCGTCTAATTCTCGTGATAACCTGCATATCACCCGAAAAAATATAAGATTATTTCTTATCATTTAATTTTATATTACAACAACAAAATGTTTATTAGACTTGAATTGTTGTCAGGTACGTGATCGAAAAATCACCTCAATTCTAAAGAGGTTTTAACCAATGAGAATCCGCGCTAGGTGATCACGTGAAATAAAAATTAAATGATTATGATGTTCATATGGAAAAGGTCACCATTTGAGCGAAAATTATGTGAAAGGTATACAATTCTCAAATCTAAAATATATGAAAAGGGTGGGGTTCTGCGATGTCAGCGGTACGTCCCTATCCTCGGGCCCTACCCATAAATTATGGAGTGCCCCCCCCCCCCCCCGGAGATAATCCCAACGAACTAGAACTAAAGACAGCGCCCCCCCCCCCCCCTCTCACACCCATGATTTGAGTAAACGCATTTCTGATTTTATACTGGTTTTTTGTTGCACGATATTTCTCCAAAATGTGTGGATTCCCTGTCTATCTCGCCCTTATTTCAATTTATGTAATATTGTTTCACGCCACTATAGCCTAGACCAAAGTTTGCCTGTGGGGCCCTACACTGCTACCAGACAAAATAATACAGAAATAAAGATAGAAGCAAGCACGTTGAATGAAATACTTATACACAGTGCAGCTATTTCAAGGACGTAGGATGCGCAATTTTAAAATCTAGGCTACGCGCCAACAAATCCGATCCGCCACATTATGCCAAGAGTTATCCTTCTTTGGAGCAGGCTCTTACACGCGGGAGTGAGCTTGGCAACGGTTGTTTACCACAGAGAGTCGCGAGTTGTAAATAGAAGTTAGTGTGTTTATCCTCTAGAAAGAGAAAGATGTCCGATTTTGGATCTGAAGAGGGTGAAGAAGATCAGGGCCCTTACCTTGGGGTATTTTATGTTTTTAATTTTGATTATTTGTCCCTTTTTTCAACTTCATTTCCCCTCTTGAGGTTAGATACCAAAATGTTTAGAGTGTCTTGCAAATGACTCGACTTTTAATTTTTGCTACCATTTTTTAACAGTTCTTTTCAAATTGTTTGAAAGCAATGTATAAGTTTTCATTGCACTGTATAGCAAGTCGACAAATTTGCTACATACTTTAGAAATTGAGAAAGAAAAAAATATAATCTCTATAGATGCCCATGCAGTTTTCCATTTATTCAATGCACCATTGTGTAGGCGATTTGCTTGCCTTAGATACACTAATTTTGACTGAATTTTTTGACATGAACATGAAGTTCTCATGTCGTCGTAAATAATTTCACATATACCCATAAACTACACTCTCTCTCTCTCATTACTCTCTCCTCTTTCTCTCTCTCTCTCTTCCCTCTCTCTCTCTCTCTCTCTCTCTCTCATTAGTCTAGCACTATTTCTTTTAGGAATATGAAGGAGGACGTAACGAAAATGAGGAACGCCATGGACATGGCAAAGCAACATTACCAAATCAGGACACATATGAAGGAATGTATGATTGTGGTAAACGGCATGGCCAAGGTGTTTACAGGTAAGATGTGCTCTAGGTTGTATTAATATGATTTTGATTTGTATTTACAGCCAGATAAACTACCCTTATTTTGAGAAGCAAATGTATAATTTATCTTAATTTGCTAATATTTAAGTGATTTGAATTTTTATGGGCTTATTTTCCAGATTCAAAAATGGTGCAAGATACATCGGAGAATATTTAAAAAACAGAAAACATGGTCAAGGAACATTTATATATCCAGATGGTTCAAAATATGAAGGTATCACTTTTCATCATACTTTTCAGTATAGAAATTTCGGTTATCAAAAGCGTCATGTTAAAGTGAAGTATTTTCAATACTCCACAGGCAGACCTTAAAATACATTATAAATTCTTCATGTATCTTCTTAGCTTATACATAAGCCAAAGGCTCAACAAGTTTGAAAGTACCAACCACTGATTCTAATAAGTATTTCATCCTCAATATCTCAATTTTTTTTCTCAGTCCCATCAAGTTTAATCAGAGAAACATTGTATCCATGGGGCCTCTTGTTTTAGAAAATTGTAGCGGTCAGCCGGGTTTGATCTCTGGTGGCCAGATAGCTCAGTTGGTAGAGCACCTGACTAGAGATTCAGGGGGCCTGGGTTCAAATCCCGGTCTGGTCCATTGCATTTTCTCCATACCTGTTACATAATGAATACTGCTTCCCTTTCATGTTTACTAACTGTGGTAGTATTACATTCTAATGCATTTTTGAAAAAAAAAAATCATTTGGTAATATACCTCATGCTGAAAAAGGAGTTTTGGAAAAATAGTGGCCACCACATCAAAAAAAACTTTTGAAAAAATAACCATGAGAACCAGATCATTAAATTTTGACAGCTTTAGCGAGAATGAATTTTGTGACTGTGATTTTAGGAAGCTGGGTAGATGATCAGAGGTGTGGCTTTGGTAAATACTCCTATGTAAATGGTGATATTTATGAGGGAGAGTGGAAGGATCACCAAAGACATGGTCAGGGGACATACACATATGCTGCTACTGGCACCAAATATGTAGGAAGATGGCAAATTGGAAAACGGGAAGGACATGGTGAACTTATTCATGCAAATCACAAATATGTTGGAGTGTTCAAAGAGGATAAGGTAAGAATTCATTTACTGGCAAGTTGTCATAATGGATAACTATTAATGTGCCCGAACATTCAGAACTGTCATAGCATATTTACTAAATCCAGTATTTGTGAATTTTCAAAACATAAGAGTGTTTAATTGTAGTGAAATATTAAGAATTTGGAGCAAAATAAATCAATCTGATATGATAATCAGAAGTCCAAAATGGTCACAAAATTGTTTAAAATTTTGGAATTCATTTAATTAACAAGGATCAATGTGCGATTTTCATATTGTCCTTTTAGCTTGGTTGAGCTAACAAGAATAAATTATGTACATATATGATATTAAAACATGAAGATCTATTTGTCATTTTCAGCCAATGGGAAAAGGAAAATATGTTTTTGATATCGGATGTGAGCAACATGGAGAATATATACCTATAGAACAAGTAAGTCATATGTATGAAGTCAACACAATTTTCATGTGAGTTATAGGTATAGACTCAACTAGATTGGTTTTGCCTCGGGCTAGAATGTTGCATTGCCATTGGTTGAAACGAGTCACGTGACTGCCGTCTAAATTTCTTTAGACAGTGAGTAGCAAAATATAGACGGCAACATGGCGGACGTTACATATTTTTTATTATTAAAGCTAACTTTTCGTCATACTGTGCTCTCTATATTTGGTCCTCGACAAAACAAAACACTTATTAGGTTTGTTACTGACTGTCTACAGAAATATGTCGGGTTGTTCAAGTCCATAGAAGACTCGGCCTCGCCTTCTATGGACTTGAGCAACCCGACATATTTCTGTAGACAATCAGTAACAAACCTAATAAGTAATAATAGTATGTTTTAGAATATACCAATATTCTGAATTTTACATCTGACTTTCACGTGAATTGGGAAATCATATATGCCAGACATGAAGTTATGTTGTAAAGTCATTCTTAAAATTCTAAGCAATAGTACATGCATGTACAATAAGCATTATCCTTCATTTTGAGATGATGGTAGCCTCATGATCTACTGTTTAGTGTAAACTCCCAGAGAGAGATGTCTATGAAGTCAGGCAGACATGAAAAGTCCATTATGAAAAATCAGATAGTGTATAAGCCTTTTTAAGTATGCTAATTAAACTGCCTTTGAATTGAAGGAGAAGGAAGACAAAGGGGATGATGAAGAACCCTCAGCAAATATCATTCCAAAGTGGAAAGCTGGCGAGGTCACTGCCATCCATCTTAAAACCGAGGACGACATGGAGGAGGAGGCCAAGGAACAGGCAGAAGGTTGGTTGTGGAGTCCTCAAATGTTAGCAAACAAAATCAACAGTACTTAGTAAACCTGGCCACTGAATCCAAAAATGTTCCAAGACTATAGTGATCACCCAGTATCAATTTCAAGTATGTCAGAACAGCCAGTGTCAAATTATTTTTTTAATTTCTGTCAATGCTGCAGCAAATTTAGTGGAAACATAACTGTCTGCATGCTCCTCTTATAAAGTGAACATACAAGGAACAAAATGTATTCTCGGTCAAATTGAATGATGCATTGACTGTTGCAACTTATCTTTTCTGTTGAGTCACAAATCAGCTTAAAGTGTGGACATTAATAGATGGATAATATATTGTAGTCCTCTGTCCCCATCACATATTTATAGTGCACATGAAAAATTATCTTTCAACACATTTTTTGCCAGAAACTTATATATATATATATATATCATATGATATGGTCAGTCATACTATATTAATTAAATTTCATGACGATGAATTCATGAAAATTAATCAGATTTGAACAGAATCTTCACGACATATAGTAAATTCTAAAGTAAAATCACAGATAAAGCAAGAATTATGGGTACCAGGTAATAATTGTTTTGTTTTATTAATGTTGAATTCACAGAAGCTGAAGTAGTTGAAAAGGAAAATTCTGAAAAGCAAGAAGGTATCAACTTATCATTAGAACTAAATTAATTAATCATCATACATATATAATTAGAATTAATATAGTTTGTAGATACTCTTCCTTAATAACATTGAATTAATATGTGCGGATATGTATGGTATACTAGTGTGATTTCAAAATGGCATTTCCTTTTTTATGATATATCTAGTATATACTAATCATATATATAATATACTAATTATTATACCCTCACAACAGAAAAAGTAACTTGTCAGCTTATTCATTTTTTGTGTACTGAAATGTGCATATTTGAAAGTTTATTATTACATACAAGACCTTGGAAGACAAATCTCTTCTCCAGCTTTTATCACACCTGCAGAAATAGTTCCAAGGTTAAATGTAAAAGGTCAGGGTCACTGGCTAGAATCTTTTCTTCTAGTGATTTTCAAGGTTAAGTCATGGTCACTGAGCAGAAGGAAATTTCAAAATATCTTGTAAATTGATTTATATAGCTGTTGCAGAGATGCTATATTCACCATGTTGCAAAGGGATACCCAGTTTTACAGTGTCTTTGTTTTATGTATTGCTGGGAAGTCCAAGGAGATATTTATTACACCCACGCTTGCAAAGTAGAGGGTTTACAGTGATCCTGTGTTCTGTCCATTCGTCTGTCCACGCCTCCCATCCGTTACTCCTCTAAAGCCACTTAACATCAGAATTCAATGAAACTTTGCCTATATATTGTATGGGGATTCCCAACTTCCATCCCTGTCGTCATCACCACTGATCAGAATTCAGTCATAATGCCATTATACACCTTCTGTTTTAAATTTTCATCTGATTAATTTCTAGAGTTTCCCATAGCAAAACATGGACTTTAATTACTATTACACCATATGAGGGGGTGTCCACCTCCCATCTGCTACTCTTCATAAACCACTGATCAGAATTCTGTGAAACTTATAGGGATTGTTACATGTTACCATTTTGCACCTCCCTTTAGATTTGGATTTGAATGACTTTGGCAGGCAGGGGTATCACTTAGTTAGCTTTGCTTACAGTACTTCTAGTTTTGGTACAGTGCTTTCATTTCTGAACAACTTTTGAATTTTTTTTGTATAGAATACTACTCAATGGAAAGGTGAATTGGTATGTCATGATCATAAATTATTAAGCCCATGGATACTGGACACTATATGTTATTTAATTGGACATTATTTTTAATAGAACCATCTGAACAGCCCGCTGAATCACAAGGGGAAACAACAGAGGAAAAGAAAGAAGAGAAACCCGCAGGTGGAGAAACAGAGGAGAAGAAGGACGAGGAGGAAACACAGGAAACGGCCGCACCCGAAGTCGCGGTGGAGGATACCACGACAGGCGGAGAGGAGGGCGGGAATCAAGAGACAGCCGACACCGCCCAGGAGGAGGAGCAATCAGCGGAATAATTAATAACGCGTCCAACAAACTCTCAGATTCATAAATACCAGAATATTGTGATATTGTACGTTACTTGTTCATTATGTATATAAAAAAAGAAAAACTAAGAAAACAGTAACTTCTTAATAACAGTGAACTGTCTTTCAGTTAGGATTACTGGCTTGTGTACAGGAGATCTCATGAATTTAAAAAAAAAAGTCATAATCTACATAAAATAAAGGACCAGGGTGCCAACATGTTCAGGATCAATCTAATAGCCCTCCATACATCTGGAGAGTGCAGTGTATTTAAAATATCAGTTGTAGCCATCTGCTCATAATTTTTTTTTCAAGAAAAATAATTCTTGCAACATTAATTAGGCGTATCCTCTGAAACGGAAGTTATGCAATGGTAGCTATAGGACCTCTTCCGCAGCATTGCACAAGAGAGTATTGTAGGGCTGTACGTCACAAGGAACAGAGGTCATTGTGCTCCTGGTGTTTTTACATCCATATCAATGGGGTATTCTCCATTATATCCGTTTTATTGATAGATATTTCATATGCAAAATTTAAAAGCAGTCTAAGCATTTATATAGATGTTTTTCTTACTGCAAGACTGACAAGTAAAAATCTATGTTATCAAATTGATATACACTCAGTGTATCTAAAGAGATCCACGTCATTTTTAGTAACTTAAATATTCTTTTTTGAATTGTCATCCAAAATTTTACACTGTTTTACTTCCTTTGTATATATTTATTAAAGAAATTACTTTCGGTACATATTTTTGATTAAGACTTCTTCGTGTTATTTGGCAATATTTCAAGTTCAATAGTCCAGCCGGCCAGCATCTGCTGTCCATCCGAAATAGTTTTGACCCTCTCTGTAGATTTGTACAATATTTCACAGAATTGTTGCCCTGGACCCAAGGAAGTGTTATGACCTTGAGCCAAGATCACTGGTCACAATGCTTGTAATGGTTTTAAAATTTAAACTCTATTTATTTTATGACGATTAACAAACAAGTTCTACAACGAACGTTTTATAATGCTTCTCATTGGCTCAGACTTTGGCATTAAAAGGTCATTTATGCGAGTATACCCACAGGAAACCCAGGTGTCTGAGCAGGCGACCACTATATGTCCTTTTACATACAACCTCTGCCAATCACAGGGATTGAACTCGGTCACAGTGTTGGGAAGCGAGTGCAATAACTACATCAGCTGGCCCAGACACCCATGTGGCTTTAACATTGTCTGGCTATAACTTTTAACTACATTCACTACACCAAGCCAGACACCATGTGTTTTAACATTGTCTGGCTATAACTTTTCAATGAGTGCATGGATTTGAAGAATATTTCAAAGAATCTTTGTCCTGGATCCAAGGGTGTGTCTTGACCTTGAGCCAAGGTCATTGGTCAAAGATCAAGGTCACAACGCGTATAGTTGTTAAACATTGTCCTGGCTATGACTTTTTCTGCTTGCATGGGTATGAATATGTCACAAAATGTATGCCTTTGACCCCATCTATGAAATAATCATGATGGGTGAACAATGTATAATGCTGCACTGGTGTTGCTCTTGTTCCAGTTTGTTGAGACTTGAGAACTAGGAATGAAGAGAACTGCAAGCCTCGCATACCCAGCAGGCAAAATTGGTTGTTTTTACGTTGAAAAGATGTCAGGTGTACGTTAGCTTGATGTCTTTTCTTGGTTGTATTTGCAAATTGTTTTGAAGTTGTTACCTGACGTTTTTTCAGGGCAATAAATGTATAATTTCACACTATTGCGTCTTTATGATGTCAACTGATGTCAGAAAGACGTAAAAAGAACATACTCTTGTGATGTCTACATGACGTAGACACTGCTTTTGGACATCAATAAGACGTAAAAACAACGTAGTTTTGCAACTTTGAAATGACATATGAAAAAGGATGTCTTTCCGACGTTCTAATATAGTTATTTGATGTCATTACCAGATTTCAACCTAAAAAAGACTTCTTTTTGACATCTTATGTCTGCTGGGTACCTGCACTTTGATGAAATTACTAGTGACTCCATTTAAATTCAAAACACAGTCGGGATTGCACTTACCATATTTCCTGACAGCACACATGTATTGTATAAAATGGCGAAGTAACAATGTATTGAACGTAATCATAGTCCCAAAAAACACATACAAAATCGAGTGTAGGGCAACACAGACCTCCGACAAAAGCGAAGGCAGGATCAGGTGCCATGGAGGAGTAAGCATTCTCTGCTGACCGGTCACACCCGCCGTGAACCCGTAGTCGAAACAAAGTAAACATCAAATCTAATACAATAATAAAAATCTGTTTTTAAATTATTAAAAACAAATGTCTCTCTTCCTCCCCAAATTGAAAGTGCTCCAAATTAATACCACCTCCCCTTGATGTACTACATGGTATGAAGGAGAAAGCATAAGCAGAGACATTAGACATTAATGAATGTAACATGGAGAAAAATATTCAAAAATATTTCCAAGCTATCAATAAGCTATATAGGAAGAGAAGTTGTTCACAAGCATTTTACATTGAACCCCTCTCTTAGATCTGCCTATAAAAATCTATGATAGCAGTCCCCGAAACGTTCTAACTTACCATTTTTCCCGTTAGGGTCTGCGTGCGGTCACGGTCACAGTTTTACGCGGTCACCGTTCGGGGTTACCGTTGCGTCAGCGGTCGGTCACCTGCGGTCAGCATTAGGCTTTTTTCTTCTTTTGCATTTGACATTCGGAACCCAAAGAGGAAAGCGTAGCTACATGTACATTTACAAGAATGCTGCCCGTGTTTGTTTATGCATCTTTAGGGGTGTTTTGGTTAATTGCAGTATATATGTATCCTTTGCTCGTAAATCCTGAAGCCATACAATGTACACTCTCGTAATCCTGGATGACGTTACAAAATTGCTAATATAAAAAAAATAACTGTATGTGTTGACAAGGGGCACAAGCCGTACCCGTGTTTGTTTAATGCATAGATTTTTAGGGGTGTTTGTTTAATTGCAGGGTATAATGTATTCCTCGTGCCCTAAAGTTTTCATACAAACATGTAGTATCATGTGGTTTGGTTTTACATTTATATCCATTGATTGATGCATTATGTTTTTTCTTACGCTATATATTATTATGTATTGGATACAATTATTTTATTTAATTTATTTTTTAGGCTAATGAATAAATATATCATAACCAAGTGGGAAAAAATTCCGAAACATTCCGAATGATTAATTCATTTGCGTTCAGCGCGCGTCACCGGTTCACATTGGCAGTCCATTCGCGGTTTAGCGGCGGTCAGCGGTCACCAAATTGCGGTCACCGTGCGTTTCTGCGGTGCGGTACCGTGCGTGTGGAAAGTGGAACGTTTCAGGGACTGTAACAATTGAATGCCTCCTGTCCTGATAATATGCACATTTGTTTGAATGCCAATGAAGCATTATATAATTAAGTTTCTATGTCTATCTGATAATCTGTTTGGATTAGTAATTCGCAAAACTATTTTACATCCAACAGCTCTCTTAGATCCACCTTGAGAAATTAATTGATCCTCCTTTCCAGACAATATGCAACATTTATAAAGAGCTGCCAGAGCATTTGTACAATTATCAAATCTACCTGATAAGCGTTTACAAGCTACAAACTCTCCACCCCCTGTTTGGATCCCCCATAACTTTAAGGAAAATAATTGGACCTTCTGTCTGCTGACAATATGCACATTTACAAATAGCAAGGAAAGCTGTGTAACAAAGTTTCAAAAGTCTTCTTAATAAGGCGGTTTAGGAGGAGAAGTGTTTGCGAGGGGTTTACAAGCTATATTACACCCTCCATTCTGTTAGATCCACCATAACTTGAAGGGAAATAATTGGATCCTCCTGTACCCGACAATTGTAAACATCTTACAAAATGGCAAGGAAGCTGTGTCAAAGTTTCAAGTCTATCTCAATAAGCGGTTTAGGGAGAAAGCGCTCGCAAGATTTGTGACAGCAGATATGAACGGACAGAAAAGTACGAAAACAATGTCTCCCCCTGGAAGAGGGGAGAATCATGACAGTCAACTAACAAAGGTTATGAAACAATTAGTTAACATATGACTTAATTGATAATTTGTAATTCCCTGCAAACAAGGGTCATTCTATAGCGACCGGTTTTAGAATTGCAACAAATGATGAACGAGAATTTCATTATAACGCCTGCAACATTTACTTTTGGTTAGTAGTTGGCCTCCGCTTTAAAAAATCATCATAACGCATGGCATACCCCTGCGTATCGAAATCAACTGAGGAGACATACACACCATAAGCAGGTGTGATTGTGGTACAATTACTACATAGAAAGGAAGTTGACGATTGGCAAAGTCCAAAGTTTATTTCAAGTTCGTTCAGGAATTATATCAAATGGAAGCATAAATTTGTGAAAATTATGATTGGTTAATTGATAAGACATCGTCTATAATACCTTATGTAAGGTTGAAAGGACACTGTCAAAAATTCTCAAATATGAAATAATTGTCTTTCTTTGAATTATATATGTGTAAATTATATTTCCTCCTTGTTCATCGGTTGTAATTCGTCTTTTGGCCGTTTCATACAAAGGTTTGTCGGGCCATAAATAGGGACCTTTGAGTGTTTGAGGAGGTGGGAGAGAATGTGTTGTAAGAGGAGGAGTCAAGAGAAATTAGGTGAGATGTAGAGAGAGTTAGAAGGATGTAATAAAAAAGAAATTCGATGTGGTGCTTTGAGAGTAGAAGAGAGGAGTTAAAATTCTGTTAGAAGGCTGTAGAGAAGTTCGAGTGGTGGTTAGAGAGAGAGAGGGGATGATCCAGATAATATGGATTGAGGTTTTGTATAGTTAGGTAGTTGGAGAGAGAGTACAAAGATGTTGTTTAAGGTATGTGAGAGAGAGGTTACAGAGAAGTGTGTGTGTAGATAAGTGTGGAGAGAGTTCGTGTGTTGAGAGTAAGTGTGAGAGGAAGAGAGTTACGAGATTTATTGTGTTTTGTGAGGAACCAGAGAGGTGTGTTATTTGTGTGTGAGAAGGGTACAAGAGTGTGGGTATTGAGAAGTGAGAGAGATTATCAAGAGTGTTTGTAGGTAAGTGTTTGGGAGTTACGAGGGGTTGGTAGAGAAGTGAGGATGGAGACAGAGAGAGTTGGTAGTATTAAATTACAGAGGTGTGTGGTAGAGTAGATGAGGAAAGTTAGATGTGTTGAGAGTAGGTGAAGAGAGAGAGAATACAGATGTTGTGGGAGTAAGTAGAGAGGAAGTTACACAGAGGATGTCATGTGTTAGAGAAGTGTGAGAAGTTACCAGAATGATGTAGAGTAAGTGATGAGAGAGAGGTTCTACACAGAGGAGAGTGGTTAGTTTAAGTAAGTGTGATGAGAGAATTACAGAGAGAGTGTGTGTGTTTAGAGTAAAGTGTGAAGACGAGAGAGAGTTACAGCAGTGGGAGTGTGTTGTGTTAGAGTAAGTGTAGAAAGAGAGAGTTTACACGAGAGGAGTGTGTGTGTTAAGTAATGTGTTGTGAGAGAGAGTTACAGAGTGAGTTGTGTGTGTTTAGATAAGTGGAGAGAGAGAGAGTTACAGAGAAGGTGTGTGTGTTAGAGTAAGTGTGAGGAGAGAGAGAGATTTACAGAGGGATTGTGGTGTTAGAGTAAGTGTGAGAGACAGTTACAGAGAGAGTGTCGTGTGTTAGATAAGTGTAGATGAGAGAAGAGAGTTACAGAGGAGTGTGTGTGTTAGAGTAAGTGAGAGAGAGAGACGTTACACAGAGAGAGTGTGTGTTGTTAGAGGTAAGTGTGGAGAGAGAGATTTAGAGTTAAGAGAGTGTTGTGTGTTAGAGGAAGTGAGAGAGAGAGAGAAGTTACACAGATAGGGAGTGTAGTTGGTTGAGTAAGTGTGAAGAGAGAGAGAGAAGTTACCAGAGAGGTTGTGGTGTGTAGAGTAAGTGTGAGAGAGGAGAGAGTTACCACAGAGAGGGAGGTGTGTGTTAGAGTAAGTGTGTGACGAGAAGTTACAGATGAGAGTGGTGTGTGTGTTAGAGTAATGTTGTGAAAGAAGGGAGGAGAGTTACAGATATGTGTGTTGTGGTGTGTGTAGTAAAGTGTGGGAGAGATTAGAGTGTGTTAGAGTAAGGTGGAGTGAGAGAAGAGTTACAGAGAGAGTGGTGTGTGCTTAGAGTAAGTGTGAGAGAGAGAGTTACAGAGTGTGTGTGTGTTAAGAGTAGTAAGAGAGAGAGAGAGAGAGAGTTACAGGAGTGTAGTGTGTGGTGTTGTTAGAGGGTAAGTTGAGAGAGAGAGAAGAGCTAACGTAGTGTGTTATTGAGTGAAGGACGAGTAGAAGAGGTGTGTTTGTAGGTATAGAGTAAGTGTGAGAGAGAGTTACACCAG
>CAJDSM010001153.1:0-11347 GCA_903981925.1 Ostrea lurida | reverse complement strand
GGATACGGCTTTTATGAATAGATACCTCATGATCAGACATTTCATATTGTTGGACGATGTTTTACCACGTGACCATGGACTTCGAACTGCGACATGTATTTAAGATATGTAACCTTTTGAACCAAATGAGATAAAGTAAACTCCTGGCGAGCTCTGTAGTCTTCTGATAAATCTGCTTTACATTCGTATTGGAGACATTCGATTACAAATTATACGACGTATGCGAAGACTGAAACCTTTTTCGTGAAATTGCTAATATCGATAAATAATAAATGGACATCATTAAATAGGATTGCGCGGTTCACGCTACTGACAAATAAAACAAAACGAACGATTGTGTTCGCTTTAAAGAAAACTGCGAAACATTTAGCCGTTTCTGATGAAGTGAATTCGCGATTGATTCAATTATTTCATTAGAAAATCGTACCATTTTTACGGGCAGACGTAGGACCAAACGCTTTATCAATGCTATGGTATCATATTGATGAATTGTATACATCTCTATATGTCGCTGATAAAATGATTTGATCGGTTTTACCGCGAAAGCGAAATTGCTGCAGTAGTTCAACAGCGCCGCAGACAACCTGGGACCAGTCTTGGCTTTGTCGTCACCGTGGTTAATCGTGTAACTGAGATCTTTGACACCATGTCAATATCAAATATCCGTCTCTCATTAAAGCAGACCGGTCACATGCCACAGATGGGTCACATAACATACACCCAGTCGAGTTGACGGATAACGTGTTCACTTCGCAATCGGAAGATTTCCATCCCCGAGTCAAATCAAAGGTTCTGTCTCCAAGCATAGGGCATTGGATACAGCACTGCAAACAGTTTATTTAAAGCCTATTACTGGGGACATCACAGTATGAGTAAAAATTCTCGACGGGACGTAAAATAAGCAAATAATCAATCAATCAATCAATCAATGTACATGTGCGCACCATTGTCATGAAACAATACCCGCCATTGTTGCGAAACTACTTGATACAAGTAGATTCACGTCTATCCATGACCTCTTCGGCTTAATGTTCATCGATAATTAGGGTCTAGAGTTGTTGATAACATAGATTAATTATTCATGTTTTGCATACTTTTAAGAAGCACCAATGACGTGACGACATACCGTGTATATTCACATCTGATAGTGAATCAGATGCTGACATTAAAAGAGAAAGTTAGTGGAACTTTAAAACGAAAATAAAGTGTAGAAAACGAGCCATACGAAATCTACAAAAATCTGCTACATGTACAGCTGTACATGTACGAGTATAACATTCAGCACAAAAGCTATAAGTTTTTGCCGACTGGGGCATCAGTATCTAGATATTACCGAAAGTTGCTAAAACGCAGAACGGAAAACGGTATGGAATTTGAAAATCAAAATAATGAAATAAGCGACATGTAAGATAGCACAAAAAATAGGATAAAATTGCTTTTGATTAAAATTAAAATTTTAGGAATTTGCTTATAAGCGGTAAGACAATTTATATAAAATTCTGCATCATAGATGGCCTTCCTGAGAAAAGAGGTGGGAATAAAATGTCTGCGTAACTCCACGATCCTGCGCTGTGACTTTTGATTCTTTGTTGACCGATCTCGGGTACTTCATCTATTGATGAACTGCGCCACTGTTACGGAAAACATCAATGAAAAATCCAATAATTATAATGAGCATTCACTTCCGGTGCTGAATAAAATACCCATTTGTACTGATTGTATCATTTTTGATCAAGGGACGATAGCGCGATGAATTCTGTTAGATGTTCCTTATTTCTGATGTACATATAAATCATTTGCTCTGGTATGTTGAAAAGAAATCGATGTAAAATGAAGCAATTTTACTAATGTAAAGCAGTTTACAATGAACATTATAGTTACATTAAACTTATTCAAGCATCCCAACGCCGCGCAGATTAAACATTTGTTGTTTACACTCATTTTGACCTTTGTTTGAGGTTCAGGGCCGCATCGTTGAAGATGCTTAACCACGACACGGGAACTCCATTTGACCCGCGACATCCATTTCTAATGCTGAATGGTTAGCAAAGGAAATATTTATCTTTTGATCACATTATTATCCCCAGGACTAGATTACATACATGTACATGTAGCACTATACATCTTTATACCGGAATACACAGTGCAAATAAACAAAAAAGATGTGCACGCACAATAATTGTATGTAGTATGTCATTTCAGTATGCAGTTATGCAAGCGTAGACTATAAATTTAACCCATCACCAAAACCTCAGCACTGTATGAGTGTAAGGTTGGTCGACATAGAATGAATTTTAACCTTCCACAGGGTGCAGATTCAGAATATTTTATTTAAAGGCATATACCCTTTATTAGACTATCATTTTCGTACTAGATTTGACGACGGGTGATCGTTTACTTTATTTCGACGGCGTGTGTGATCAGTCAGCAGAGGATGCATACTCCTCCATGGCACCTGATCCTGCTTTTTGTCGGAGGTCCGTGTTGCCCTACACTCGACTTTGTATATATATATGTTTTTGTTGGAATATGATTACGTTTAATACAATTTATATTATATACTAATATGAACATAGTTTAGGAAATATGATATCCCGATATTATGAAAAAATATATATTGCGCTGCCATTTTTGGCCAGGTTGCACGAGTGCAAAACCGGCTTATAAAATGGTGAATGGCGGGCGGGCGGTGGGGGAAATAATTTCTGTAACACTTTACTCAGTAACTACTTATCGTAGTCTCATGACATCAGTGGATGGTCCCATATCGTGGGATCCGATTTCAGACCTGTCCGACATCTACTTCCTGTTTACCGACTTAGAATATTTTCCAGTGTTATTCTTAATAGTGCAAATTTTCGTAACATTTTACTCAGCAATTAATTATTATCGTAGCCTCGTGACCTTTGATATACATCATCAGCGGGTGGTCCCATATCGTTGGTTCCGATTGAACCTGTCCGACACTTACTTCCTGATTACCAACTTAGAATATTTTCCAGTGTTATTCTTAATAGTGCAAATTTTCGTAACATTTTACTCAGCAATTAATTATTATCGTAGCCTCGTGACCTTTGATATACATCATCAGCGGGTGGTCCCATATCGTTGGTTCCGATTTCAGACCTGTCCGACACCTACTTCCTGTTTACCGAACATATTTACAGCAACCCGCAACCCGGCCATTTCTGTCTTTGACGCATTTTGTTTAGATATATATACAGCGGTTGTGACCGGTCGACAGGGGATGCTTACTCCTCCTAGGCACCTAACCCACCTCTGGTGTGTCCAGGTTTGCCTAAGTCTTGGTTTTTGTATTCTATTTGGGACTAACGACGAGATTGATCACTGTTCGTTATCTTATACAGGACTCTACCAGGAGTTATGGGACTTACTTTAATATGTACACACTACACTGTAAGAACACTTAAGTTTGTTGATGCAACTTTTTGGAGACCGCTGTATAGATTTTGTTCAATTCTGCATGATCGCTTGTCACAATATGTAATTGATCATTTTGCAACACAACTTGATTCTACAAATTTTGCAGGAGTTATGGGACTTTTGTTTTTAACTTTTTTGTGACGGCAAAGGACATACATGTATTTTTTAGCTTTAAATATTATAATCTATTTTCCTCTTCAGAAAACGAAAATTAGCAATGTGAGTTACAAATTTTATGGAAACAAAAATACACACACAATGTGTTTTACAGGTAGTGCTAAATTAAATCTTATCTAAGTCTATGATGTTTCTCGTTTTTTCTTTTGTCATATTATTATTTTTCATTGTAATTTCTTAATTTCCATTGGTCGAATCAACACCATGTGACTTATAAATAATGGTATAGACCTGATTTCCTAAAATAGAAGTATATAGACCTGATTTTCTTTTCGTTATCCTTTCAGCTTTCCATTGTGACGTCACAATTAATAGTGCTTCCATTGTGACGTAACTACAGTGCTATCCTTTCAGCTTTCCATTGTGACGTCACATTAATAGTGCTAAAATCAACAAGCATTCTGACAGTATTGCACAGCAATACATTGTCCCCTACCGGTTACACAAATTATTGGACCGCAACAATATTCTAATTTCATTATGTACGCTATATCATATACTTATGGTAAAAGGGAATATTGGTGAGCCAGGATAGGACAAGGGTTATAACTTAGTGAAAAATGAATAGATCAAAATTTAATCCAAATTCGATCTTGGTCTGTAACTTGGTATGGCAAAGCAAACTGCGGAAAACTGATATTAATAATTATTTATGAAATTTTCTAAGTCCAAGGGCCATAATTCAGTGAAAAATGAATGGATTAAAACCAAACTCGAAATGGATCTGTGACTTGGTATGGCAAAGCAATGTTACCAAATATAAATGAATATCTGCAAACAGTGAGAAAAAAAGTGCGGAAAACTGATAAATTATGAAATTTTCTAAGTCAAGGCCATAACTCAGTGAAATGAATGGATTAATACGAAAACTCAAACTTGATCTCTAACTTGGTAAGGCAAAGAAATGTTCCAAACTATAAAATGAATATCTGCAAGCAGTGAGAAAAAAAGTGCGGAAAACTGATAATTTATGAAATTTTCTAAGTCCAAGGCCATAACTTCAGTGAAAAATGAATGAATCGAAACCAAACTCGAACTTGATCTGTAACTTGGTATGCAAAGCAATGTGCCAAATATCAAATGAATATCTGCAAGCAGTAAGAAAAACCATGCCGGAAACCAACGGGACGGAATGGGGACAGACAGACACAAAAGAAGAAAGCTATAGTCCCCTCCGGTTACAAACCGGTAGGGGACTAATAATTTAGTGTTGCATTATTATACTAAATATTGCGATACTTATTGCAGCAAAACGTGTTAAAAAATAATAAAACAATTATTCGGTCCATTCATGGTTTTATAGCACCAACCCTCAGTACAATATAGATCTCAGACTTCGTCCTCGGTCAATATTGTACTCGGGGTTGGTGCTATAAAAACCATGAGTATACCTCATCAACAAGCATTTTCGGCCAAGTCCAGAACTTCACGTTGGGTGTATTTCTGTTCCTCTGTGTCCATTCTCACAATTCTGTTCCTTTGTGTCATTTCTCACGGATATTTTGCCATTGATTTATTGACAACAAACCTCGGGTTACTGCTACTTTTATTGTTGGAGAAAACAATAAGAAAGTGTGTTTGATGTCGCAGCTCTTTGAATGGGTTATATATTGCCCTGATACATGTATGAAGTTTTCTGAACATATGTTGTATTGTGGGCTAATTAATTAAGTCGACTATTTTCTAGTAACTTAAGCGATGTCTAGCTACATGTAGTCCCCGTGTGGGACCTTTTGACTCGGGTCCTTACTCCACATTCTTAGTCTTTCATATATTTTATACGTAACCAACTGGTTGTATGAGAGGGTGTGGTGGTCACCTACTCGGACACGTGGGTTTCCTCCGAGTACTCCGATTACCTCCCACAAAACCAAAATCTGTCCAAATCGGTAAATTGATTGATTATTCATGTCCGGCGATTATTATTATTATAACACACACTTGCAGACATGTTTTGATTAATGTAAATTTGAACACATGTATTTGCATGACGCGTTCATGCCAATATTACCTCATGGGAATCTTAGAATACATGTAGGTCCCTAGTACCCCTTGGTTATCGTAAGAGGCGACTAAATGAGGCGGTCCTTCGGATGAGACCGTAAAAATCGAGATACCGTGTCACGGTAGGTGTGGCACGATAAAGATCCCTCCCTGCTCATGAGCGCCGAGCCTAAATTTTACTGCCCTTCAGTGGCAATAGTGACGTCTCCATATCAGTGCAAAATTTCTCGAGCGGGACGTAAAACAATGTACAATCAATCAATCGTGTCAGTATTGGACGTAAGGTCATTAGTATATCGAGACAAGTCTTTAATAGCTCTTACATAGTGATATCATTAACTGCATACACTTGCACAATTAATATAGACCACTGTATTCAGCACGAGAGTAATGTACACTCGTGCTCTCCAAACTTTCGGGGGGTTACGAATGCAGTCATAGCTTTTATCCTTATTAAGTGATGTCAGAGACAATACATTCTCTTGGGAGCTATTGTTTTGCCGTTTTTTGTCAATACCTTACACGGCATGTTCCATCCATTAACAACGCTACGACATGGATGAGAAATGTCATTCACTGTTTCCTACAGACCTATGATAATGATAGCGTGTTCTGAAATTAGATTCAGTTCAAGTTATCTACCCTTTTATGTATTTAAGGATGTTGTAGGCTGAGCTTTTTGAAGAAACAACTGCGCAGGACGCTATCACTAAGTATTTACTGGTTCAATACGACCCCATCGGTACAAACATATTACACATTTACAACTGAACCCTGTCAGTTGAAAATTTTGTGTCAATTCAGATTTTGAAAGGATTTAGTAGGGACTATATTTTGTGGCGGAAGGATTGATTAATCAAAAAGCATGATTTTTACAGTTTCTATTTCATCCAATATACTGTACCTTCTATTTTATACCCCTATTCATATATTACAGTTTTAAAATGAATGATACAAGTAGGTGAGACTTGGAACTAGTTCAAATATTGTTATTTATTAATTTGTTGAGGTATTTTTCCAAACAGAATACATATTCTTTAAAGTCCAAATCAATTAACTCGAAATTCTGTGCAAAAAATCAGTATTTTGGTCAATATTTTAAAAATTTGACCGAAATCCTCTACTTTTTAAAGTTCCATTTTAAATTTTGAGACAAGACTCTGAATATTACGTGAATTTTAAAAAATTGACATCACTCCTATAATGATTTTTCTAACTCTGAAATTCGATATCATAGTTTGTCTGTATATCAAGTGCAGAAAGGTCATTATTTATTTCCATTACAAGTATTAAATCTTTTTTTTTTATATCTGTATTGTAAGAAGACATTGTTATGTATCTATTTTATGAATGATTGATCTGTATTCCTTATGTTTGTGTACACCAACAGACGAATGGAGTTTAAATGAATAAATCTTGAGTAAATTTTAAGTGCAAAAAGGTCATGTTTAAAACACTGTAGCTCGAAAACAAGCATGAAAACCCAAATTTTTCTTTTTAATTTCCCGATGCTCTTTCAAGTAGAAATCAAAATAACACTTCTCAAAAAATTGACATCACTTTAAACCTCACCCTAGAACCTCTCTAACATCGGAAATTACGTCGTAAAATAGTTTGACGTGTGCATGACTAAGTACGTCACCGACGCTCATGCAAACAAAGATGCAAAATCAATGGTTTCTATGAAAGAATTTCTGAAAATAAGACTGTTCCTGGTGCTAAAAATAAATGTTGTTGACTTAGTTAGCTGCTGTAATGTATAGTTAAATAAGGGGTGGCTAGAAAACTACGGTCCCACTTCTTTTTCGTACTTTTTATGAACACGAATTTCGCGAAAGACGCGTAATTTAACTACCACGCGCATAATGACTATCTTAATGAATGCTCGATATAGAAAGGATTTTTTTTAGAGAGAGTAGAAAAAAGTTTTATAAATGCATGAATTGGTATTGTTTACAATTTTTATGGACTAATCTTTAAATAAATTTATTTTTATTAATATGATCTGCTTTCAAAAATCATATGTCGACAGATTACTATAGAAGTTGTAAGCTCTGCCACAAGTACACCCCCATGAAAAAAATGTCTTTGAAAAATTACTTTTACTATGTTTAAAACAAATGACCAACATTATCTGCTGATATTAGGAAATAATTTAATTTTACTTGTTACAAGCAATTTGATTGGCTGAAACAAGATTGAGCAACATTTGTTATTTTGTATAATCTAACTTGCTCTTTGTAACGACCTAGAATGACGTCACAATACATTTGACGGTGTGTTTCTACTTTGTTGCTACGGCAAAATTCGTCCGCGCATGCAAAATTCTTATTATCTCGCAAGTTATTCATCAAATAACGTTAATACAATTTTCTGAATTAAAATATAAGGAATGAAGCTAATTTGACCTAGTTATACGAAATAATCTAACTTGTGCAGTTTACGCTATATATAATCCGCTTCGCGGATTATAAAGCGTAAACTCACCAAGTTAGATTATATCGTGTAACCTAGGTCAAATTAGCTTCATTCCTTAAATAAAGTCGTAACTGGTAATGGATCAAATGAAAATGGAGTTATTTCTCTTTTATTCAGTATTTCAATATATGTTATTAATTATCTATATATATCTTAGACTTTAAGAATACTGTACATTCAAGGAGACTTTTTACAAAAAATATTGGTTAAGATTCTAACAAAACCCATGCCAATATTAAGCATGTACATACATGTATCTATAAAGTATAATGATTGATTTTGTAATATGGGGTTAAAATATCACTGCTGAACAACGGTAGGACCAAGTGAGCGATGTGGCCTATTGGCCTCTTGTATAAAATATTTATTTTAAGTAGCCCTCACTTTTCCAAAATGATTTTGTGTAACCTTTGAAATCCTTTACCTGTTATTTATTTTTGTGATATATGATCAATACCTGAACTTACAAGGAGTTGCCGACTCCTATGGTCGATTTCACCAATACACTCTCCAGATGATTTCGGTACTAACGACAACGTTACGTTTTTGTTTTTTTTTACGCATCTCGTCCTCGTGCTAATCATCTATTCCGCTGACGCTATATTTTTATATACCTTGTCATAGCAAATGTTTTCAATTGATTTCCAGGATCTAAAATTCGCATAGAAATTTTAGAACCGGAAATAGTCGCGATTACAAACCCGAGCATCGTGACGACCATCTCAACTCTCGATATTCATGACGTATCCCGACTAGGGACCTCCGTTAAGTAACTGTATTATTTGCTTTATTACCGGGTATGTGAAAAGGCAAAGGTAATGTACATCAATTGGATCAATTTCATAAGTCCCAAACAGAATACAAAATAAGAGTCGGGCAAACAAGGACTACACCAGAGGTGGGGTCAGATGCCTAGGAGGAGTAAGCATCCCCTGTCGACTGGTCTGGTAATATACACCTCTAAAGTTCCAACTAGAAACAACCCTGTACTTGCACAATAAGTGTAAAAGAAACCTAGCAAATCCTTTGTTGTTAAATTATTGCATATTTTTAGGAATTGATTTAGTAATTATAGAACGCATATTATATGAGAGTCACGGGGGAAATCGGTATGAACACACAGCTTGCTTTACTTTTTCCGTTCAATTTCTTAAGATATACCTTTAGGGGGTAGAAAATCAAATGCAATTGATTTTATGAGATATGTACGACTTAGGGGGACATACAAATGATGCATGATTTTTATCACAACTGATGTACATTGAAAACATATGTAGCTTTATACATGTATACACGATTATAGGACAGTATCTAAGATTTATCGATGATTAGGTTATTTTATTGGTGAAAATCCAATATACACCCACGTTTTCATTACATGCCGGATGTGTACTTGGGGATGTGTAGTTTTAAATGATTTGACGTGAATTTCATTGGAAAATGCTCTGGTCTTTAAATTGAATGCGGAATTTACAGGATTGAAAACACAAAGGTAAGGCTTGATTTGCCTTCAAAAACAATGTATGCCTAATTATTTCATGAATTTCAAACACAGTTGCCACAGGAGTATTAGTTCATTCTGTTTTGAGGGCTTTGCTTTTGACACAATGTCAAAAGTACGCAAATTCAGCTACATTAACTTATATCCGTGGAAATAAATGCTGTGGATCCATTAGAGAATCTATTGACAACTTATAAAACCCCGGAAGCGAGGACCGCGCCTTACAAATGATCATCCTCTTAAAGTGAGGAAGACATTTATGAACAGTGATGGATGAGGAGTTCTTCAAGGCTGAAAATCTCGTGGGGATCCGGATTAGAATAGGGTCTCAGTACTCCTTGCTTGATCGTAAGAAGAACGACTAAATGGGGGGGGGGGGGGGGTCCTTAGAATTGACTGAAAAATCCGAGGCCCCGTGTTACAACAGGTGGTGCACAATAAAGATCCCTCTCTGTTCCAAGGCTATAAGCGCCGAGCATAGGTCTGATTTCGCTGCCTTTCACGGGCATTGATGACGTCTCCATAAGAGTGAAACAATTCTCCAGCGGGACGTTAAGCAATATACAGTCAATCAAGGCTGAAAATCTACTTCCACACCATTCTTGAACTGATGAACTTTTAAATTGTAGGATTTCATAAAACTGACCAGCTTATGGACTATTATATTGCTTTAGTAATAGAGTATTTATTAAATGAAGATCCTTACAGAACAAGCCATCTGCTACTCAGAAATTTAATTGGTGAATAACCTCCTAGAAAATGGACTTAAAACTCCAATACTGTCCGGTGTCATTGATTTTCTAGTATAAATGTACGTCTGCTATGATCTTGACGTCAGACGTTAAATGCCAATGTTCTCTGTAAGCATCAAAATAGGCTCAGTGGACAGGTCATGTCACCAATCTTCAAAAAATTTCGGAGATTATTATCACTGTGCTATTCTATCCAACCGTATCAAGATATAGGCCCGCGGGCCTCATGGCGCACCTGTAAGGACGATTTGATATAGCTATTCATTTAAGAAATGACTGTTATAATTTTCAAGTTGTACGGGAGATGAACTGATGTTGCCTATTGCAAACTATATAATCCGCGTAGCGGATTAATTATGTTTGCAAATAGGCAACATTGGTTCAATCTCCGGTAAACTTGAAAATTGTAACAGTCATTTCTTATAATTAAATTTCCGACTATTTTGAAGTCATGAACTTGATTTCGAAGCTCTGAATAACAAATTAAATGTCAAATTTCATGTCGTAGGAATTTAGCTTCAACTGACGTCACAATAAGGACTCGATACTTTGTCTTTGACGTATAGAATTTGGACGTACGAAGTTCAGTTTATACAGTATGAACCGTAAAATTACGGTTTACAGGATATAAACCTGAAAAATTGTAATAGAACAGATAGGGAGACCGTGGGCAAATTTAATCTGATAACGTTTTACTCGAAAATATTTAATTTGTTAAATCATGTTTAACAAAAGTTGTTTAGTTCTATTCTAAAGATCTATTTAACCGTATCAAGAATAAGCCGCGGATCTCATTACTCTCCTGTATGAATGATTTAGTGTAGCTATTCATCAATCTTTACTTGAACACATTTTGATTACACATTGAACAGATGTTGGGAAATTTTATTACATCTATTAGACCATGGGCCAGTAAAGGTAATGGGGGACCCCTCTAGGGATTTTTGCAAACTAGTATTATTTGAAACTACATAGTCCCTTGATTAAAAAT
>CAJDSM010001152.1:58-41162 GCA_903981925.1 Ostrea lurida | reverse complement strand
GGAGGATCATTCAAAAGGTTCAAAATTTGAATGTAGACTTTAAATGAGTTATGTTTTCAATGTTTAACATCAACAATAAAAATCTTTTGATCACACAATCGTGGTCAGTCCCTTTAACAATTGGGCTACGTACGGTTCTATAGTCGAGCTCCGTACCTCCCAGGCGAATCCTCGCGGGCAAATTATGAATCCGCTTATGCGGGCATTCCCCCCCCCCTCCCCGCCTGTATGAGGGTAACGTGCTTCTTGATGGGCGGCTTAGTGTCGAGCTCCTCGTAGACTCGAGTCAACGATACACTAACTTATGCCCCTGTGTCCACAAAAGCCTGAAGCTCCAAGTCCTGTACTACCATGTTAACGATAAAACCTTTATATTAATCGGGCGGATCTGTTCATAGGCGCCGGATACACCCGGGGTCCTCACACATGCCTGCAGGGTATGTCCTGTGACTCTACCTCCGCTTGGCTGTTGACCACTTTCAGCCCACTCTCTTCCATAGGTTGCAATGCTGCACGGTTTCCACTTCCAGGTCGCTACTGAACGCTGGGTTCGCGCCCGTATCTTCCTTCAAAACGCCCCCACTCCCCACCCCCGATTCTCCGAACACTTCTGCTCCCGGTGCCAAAGCCTTGCAATTTCGGCACCGTGATTTCCTCAGGTAGCTTTAATTTCCCCCGGGGACGGACGGTTTATCATTTGGAGGTAGCTTATGCCTCTCACACAATCATTAAGTAGACCGTGTTCTTCTCCCTTGGCGCCTCTCGGAATATCACGTGAACCTTGTCCCTCCCAGCTCACTGCATATTAAGTCGACTCTTCCCGTGCCATCTGACTGAATCCAGGGTGTTAGTCCCTGGCACTGATGGGGAACGTTCCGGCGAAAGCATCCTCACCTCCCTCTGCGCGAACCCCTCGCTGGTCTACAGTGGACGGGTCTTGGTTCCCGTCTAGGTGGCTACGATGTACGAGGGCGCTTCCCTGGTTCTCTTTGGTCTTGACTTCGTCTCTGCCCTTTGTTCACCTCGTCCTTCCCCTGCAACTCTGGGCAGTCTCTTTTGAAGTGGTCTGGGGCACCGCGCATTTGAAACAACCAGCAAGCTTTCGTTTGTTGCTAGGTGAGGGCAAGGTTCTCTGAGGGAAAAGCCTCGGTCACGCAGCTCCTTATCCATCCACCGGGCGCTGACAATCCTCCCGCATTCCTGAGCTATTGTAGGGGTGACATTTCCTGCACAACCGCTCTCACATCCCTCCTATGCTTGGACGACTTATTTCGTCGAGAGGGCTGGTAGTATTGCATCCGGTCGATGCCTCCTCATTGGTTGGCCATCCAGGGTATAGAATCCTGCGTCCCTGTCCTCAACACCGTAGCAACAGCGGAAACGGCATGAATGTGAACGTTCGGCAACAAATATAAAGGCATTTTTGATGTGACGACTTTATGCGGGATTTTTTTCACCTATCGTTATATACTATCAACCTTAGGTCGTCATGCAGTCCCAATGTCGTCAATCAATTTCGATGCTTATTTGACTAACAAATACACCCATGAAGTGCGTTTAACTATCTTGTGTTCCGTTGCAACATCACTTATAATGCAAAAATACACATCATTAAATTAGTTCCCTTGTCTTGGCTTGCTTCCATTTGCTATCGCCTAAAACATGGTAATAAAAAACTTATGGTCGCCCTTGGAAAGTAAAAACGCTTTTTTCGCCATCTTCATAACGAAGATCATTACCTTACATATATAGTTTGTCATTGTCAGTGTGATTGTTACTTTATTGCCAAAACATTCCCCTTTGAAATAGACCGCCTCTCAACTTTCTGCCATGAAAAAGGAACGATAATCTTGCGAGAAATTAACCTGACGACTTTAAGACGGTGACGACTTAATATCGATGTACGTTAAATATAACCCCCCCCCCCTCCCCCCCATAAACTTTTTTTTTCCCTGTGCGCTCACGTGGGTAAAGCTTGCTTAGAATGACCAAACACTATATCTTATACTGTAATTCCATTGGCCGTCCTATGACCACGCCTACAATACTAAGGCTATTCCAATCGAATACGTTCCTATCATACAATGTTTTCCCGCTATTCTACGAAACGCGGGTAAACTTTATTCTCTCTGAATCTCTCACCACCATAGGGCGCGTTATGCAAGCTTCACTTACACCTCTGTAATTTCGTGAAAATTTGATAACATGATATAAATAGTTCTTCCTGTTTCCTTTCCTTTTAAAGGTTCTGGCAACAAATGATACATCAGGCTCTTTGTATAGCCCACTTGCATTTTCGTAATTATGTACATATATCCACAATTTAGCCATTTATCTCTAATTCAACATGTTTTATCATATTTATTACAACCTTTCTTACTTTTGAATTCATGTTTGCATCAAATCTCCACCACGTGTCCACCTCGTAAATGTCATACCCATACATTCATACATGTTTTACGAATAGTTCCAAATTCGGGATCAGAGAATTTACAGAAAGCATCAATTTAATCGCATCAAAAGTATTTCATAATATAACTAAATGTTTAGTATATAACATAAATGGTGCATGTTACAAACTTTTTACAAGATTTCTGTAATTTAGAATATGACAGAGGTATTGCAAATAGCACACAAATGATTCACACATACTACAGGTTGTCACTGCATTTTTTTGTTCAGGGTCTGGGTCCTTTTAAATTGGGAAAATTATCGATCTTTTTGATCAAATTGGAGAATTTCTGATTATGATACATTTGCGATCAAAGAGAATAATGTTTATTTTTATTGAATTTCAAAACACTGTCTTTTTGTGTATTAGCAACAAAAAAGAAAGAAAGATTTGCAGTAGGAGTGCAGATTTTACTTGCACACACACTCCTCCCAGGAGGTCCCCCCCCCCCCCTACTTTCACATGCACCAAAACCAAAATACATTGAGGTGCCCGGGTGCATTTGCATATATACATGTACACATATTTGCATTAAAATTTGTCTCCTGAAGGGTATGTACATGTGTGTAGCAAGGATTATGTGTTTCTGAATCTTCATGGTGCATTTTATTTAATGCAGGAATGAATATATCTTTATTAAAACTGACTTATTCCTGAAGAAATGAAATTTTCAGATTTAATCTCCTTGGAGTATTTTGGCACCTTTCATCCTTCACGCTAATCAATTTTATCAGAAATGGCCTCAAAATCATTGTATCGAAATATACATGTTTAGTAAAAGATATGAAAGTTCACTCATTTTATGTGGCAAAACACGGTATTACTGGAATAGAATAATTTTGCAATGAAAAAACTCATATTACTGTTCCTCGCTGTGTGATGCCTTATCCTATTGGGAATCAAGCCTACTAGAGATCATAAGAAATATTGTTTAAGGTCTCTTTTTTTTTTTTTTTTATTAATACAGTGTTCTAGATAAAGATGTTTTGTCTCCGCCCAAAACCCCACGTCCATTCTTCCCCCCTGGGTCGGCGGTATTGGATTATCCTTGGGGTGACTTGATGCCAGTGGCAGACATTTTGATGAGAGAGGAGCTTCTGGTCGTGCTGTATTATGCCCCATGGTGTGAGGAGTCGATGCGAGCGAGAGCGGAGTATTCAAAAGCGGCCAGATTCCTGCAGGACAAAGTAAAACACCACATCCACATTAATAGAAATCATCATAACTTATTTCATAATCATTTCATAGTCCATCACTTTGCTTCAAATGGTTTTTCTATTTTGAAAGCATTTGCTCATGCATTTAGAAATGTAATGAATGAGGTTATGAAGATTGCTGATTAATATGACTAAGCAAATATAGTATTATCCAAAAAAGTGTAAAACGAATGCAAAAAAAAAATAATTTGATTTGTTATTTATTGTGAACTATAAAAAGACACATTTAAGAGTTTTTAGTTGAATATACATGAAGTCATTAGTCTGTCAGATCCCTGTGTGTACCTATACATTGAGTGATTTGACCAAGGCATATACTGTCTACAAGATTGTCTATGTAACTTAAATTCAGAGCAATTCCGGTGTTTATGACTAGCTTTCCAGTCTGTAATGTTTTCTAGCTGAATTTTCTACACATGATCTTTCATTTCCTATGACACATTTAAGTCTGGTGAGACATCAGACCATTCCAAGATTATATGAGTAACGTGATTCTGTGTGAACCAGTCCTGGGTGTATGCTGCTGTTTGGCATCTCGCATTGTCCTGTTGCAGAGTAGACTGCAACAGTTCTTCCAAAATTTCATGATTTTTTGTAGCGGATTTATTGCCATTCTCAGAAACAAGTGATATCAAACCCACCTTGCTCACTCCACACTGTTCATCACAGCAGACGCGAAGGTTCACACCATTTTAAGTGTAATGTCCAAACTTGGTTAGCTTTTGTTGCTAGAACAATTTTATATCCCCTGCTAGTGAAGTGGAGGGTTTATAGTGATCAGCTGAGTTATTTCTCAGGATTTGAGATGAGATTTAAGTACAAACTTAAGTTTTATTCGAGAAATTTAGGCCTGTTGTCTGTTCATTCATTACAATGGAGTGTGGGGATATCTCTAAGTGAGCAAATGTATTTCTAGTTTAATCTGAAAAAGGGCTTTCATCTGTGAAAGTCACATATTGTCATTTTGAGCAAATCATTTTAATGTGTGATGCACATGGTCTCTGATTTTCATTTAAGTTCTGTGGTGTCTGCAAGGTACCACCTATCTGGGACACAGACTTAGAATAATTGAATAATTTCTTTGAGCTTGAGTCATACTGGTAGTCTATTTGGACATTAAATCTGACCATTGCACACAATCACTTGCAATACGCAGTTCTGATGACCATGGATGAGAAGCAGAAATTTGTGCAGCCTCTCATTGGTTTTTAACATCCTGGCCAGATTCTGGATGCCCTATCTTCCCTTCACGAAATTTCTTCAGATTATCATACAAGGTAGATCTTGGAATTCTTGGTATATATGTTTTTCACACAATTACAGTGTTGAGGTGACTGCTTTTTTACATGAATTTAGGGGACATTTTCTGTTGTCGATTTCTGACTTCTTTGTTATCCAGAAATATGTTGTCTGCTGAATGCGTCATCACATGATATCGCACACACATACTGACAAGGGGAATAAATCTAAAATGTGTTCCAATGTTAACAGTTATCCAATTTGTGAATACATCAGAAAATTCTGGATTTTGGTTGCACAATTATCAATACACTTGGATTTTGTGCAATACTACATATTTTGAAAACTCTCAGTGTCGCAATTTTGATTCTTTGTAAATTTCTCACCTCTCTCTAATGACACACCTCTATTAATTATGACATGCACCATTCATTCAGAGCTCCGTGTTTTGTAGGTACCGTTTGTAGCAATCAACTGCTGGTGGCCACAGGGACCTTGTAAGACAAACTACAAATTCCTCCGATTCCCAGAAGTCTTTGTGTATCACACTACCATAGATGGAATACGTTACTCAGGTCAGTTCATTTTCAAAATCTGGGAGAATATATCTTGTTCTTTTTTATGCCCCCGGAATCTTCGATTCGGGGGCATATAGTTTTTGGTCTCTCCGTTTGTCTGTTTGTCTGCTAAAACTTTAACATTGGCCATAACTTTTGAATGGCAAGTGATGGGACTTTCATATTTCACATGTGTGTTTCTTATAACAAGCCCTTTCTATTGGTACCAAAATATTTGACCCTCCATTGACCTTGAAGTTTGACCTACTTTTCAAAAACTTTAACATTGGCCATAACTTTTGAATGGCAAGTGATGGGACTTTTCAATATTACACATGTGTGTTCCTTATAACAATTCATTTATACTGGTACCAAAATTTTTGACCTCCTGACCTTGACCTTGAAGTTTGACCTACTTTTCAAAAACTTAAACATTGGCCATAACTTTTGAATGGTAAGTGATAGATTTGTCATATTTCACATGCATAATCCTTTTGACAAGCCCCTCACTGGCATGTGGTATCCGGGGGCATCAGTGTTTCACAAACACATCTTTTTTTTTTTTAATATACTCGAGGGTACAGTCTGCAATGCTTCATGCTGGCATGTATTTTAAGGGGCGTGTTAGTTTTTAATGCCCCCTAGAATCTTTTTGGGGGATATAGTTTTTGGCCTGTTTGCAATAACTTTTAACATTGACCATATTAAACTTTTGAATGGTAAGTGATAAGGCGTTCATATTTCACTTGTGTATTATTTATGTGACAAGCCCCTTTCACTGGTAGTGTTGGGGGGGGGGGGGGCATCAGTTTTTCACAAAATGTCTTTAAACATCTTGGATCCCCCCCTCTTTCCACTTTAAATATGTATAGTTTAGTAGGAAGTTAGTGTACTGCTATACTGATTACTGAACACTGCCAATCCAGTAATGTATTGTTTATGTAAAGAAGTGAATAGCAGATAGTGTATCATTTTGGAAATATGTTAAAAGGCCTTTAGTGAAAGAATTTGTTATCGTTTCTATAGAATTCCTGTGCTGAAACATTTTATAACAATGGTTTACGTTTTGAATTGATTGAATAACTTACAATTTTCATTGTTATGTCCAATCAACATTCAAAGTCCCTGCATTATTTAATTTATTTTATAGTACCACATCACATTTATTCAAGTTTTTGTTTTGTAGGCCCTCTATTAGCAGAGTATATTGTCCGATTTGTAGAGGAAATTATGTATCCCTTGACCTTTCTGTACTCAGAGGACATGATTTTAAATTTTGTCTCAAAACAAGATGTAAGTATGTTTTATATAATTTGAATTGCTGGCTTTTCATTTGGCAATGTAACTGACAGACCATTATCATAATGAAACAGTCTCGCAGCCATGTGCAGACAAAATGATAATTCTGTAAAGATATTCTTTACTGAAGAATACATGCAAACCGGGTATTTCTGTATATTTGTAGAATTCCCTCATTGGATTTTTTGATTTCAATTCATCACCACAGCCTCCAGGATACATTCAGTTTTACTATGCAGCAATGAGATTGTTGGAGAAAAGTAAATAATTACAGATGATTTTTTTAAATGACTCACATTGACCATCAGTGGAAACCTATTGTTAGTGTTGCTTCTGGAGTGAGACTGACTGTGGGATTCCATTGAAGAATGTACATTAATAAGTCACAGATGAGTGAGCATAAGGACAAGTGTCATGTCAATAATTATTGTTCTTGTATTATAGTATATGTTGCCCAGCCAGGTTTAGTGGTACTTTTGCTCGATCAGAATATGTGACTGTATAGATCGTTCGTCTCTACAGACGAAGACTTGATTAAACTACTTGAATATTAACACTCATGTTGCATTCACTACAAATGACATGTAAATTTGAAACATTCCATATTGCTGTATATGAAAATGTAAGAATGAAAAGTCATTGAATGATGAATTTTTCTTATACTTGGTAAAATCATAGTAATGGGGATGCTAAATACAAAGATGTTCATTTCATGTAAGGATTCTTGTCAGTGAAGGGAGTGGTGGGCATGGAAGAGTGACTTCTCTAACGAGCAGTGAAAAGTGATTAATACTCATACTCCAAAGAATTATACAAATCTGTATCTTTTTCAAATTCAAAGGAGGAGTGGAGAAAAAAATAGAGAAGATCCCAAAAATTGCATCATTGAAATGTTTTCATTCATGCAGGTGTGAGAGCCTTATGATTGTGACATCACAACTTACCTAACAGCTATGATATTGTAGCCTTCTACGAGAAATAATGTAGTTTAGTAGGCTATGATGGCATAAGCTCAGTGACAAAACAGCCACTATTATGACTCAATTTCTGACATGACCTATTTCAATCATGCAGTTTGTGTTCTGCTAATATCCTTAAATGCTGAGAAAGAGCAAAAGTAACACTAAATACTGACAGCTAGTAAGTACAGTGTGAAATAAAAAAGTGGTTTTTATGATGACCAAAAAAGTAATTAGTTTTAGTAAAATCTTGGGGGTTTACAAATTTTGAGTTTTTTGAGGACTCTTACAATTGTTTCTTTCCACCACAGACCCCCTCCAGCCAATCCGATGCGGTGTTATAACCCAGCAGTATCTGGCAGACGAGCTTGGTATGACAGACACTGATGAAATCATTATAATCCGAACCTTCAATCAATCCTTGGTATGTACCAGGACAGTCAAAGTGGGATAACTCTGTTTAAATCTAGTAACACACTGTCAATATTTCATCTTTTGGATAGAAGACAACTATGTGTGTTCCCAGCAAGAAAGAAATAGAAAAATTATTATCTTTTTGAAAACTGTTGAGAAGATTGTATCTCAAGTAAAAGAAATATCTACAAAATTTAATCTCTGATTTCTTTAGTGTATTTTTGTGAACCTACGTCATTCAGTTTGTTTGTATAAACTACTCTGATGGGCAAATACGAAATTTTTACAAATGAATTTTGCAAGAAAAAAATAAGATAAGAAAATAAAAAATAAATAAAGACTAGATTAAGGTATGCATAGATTAAGTATAAAAGATATTGACTTTAACAGTTATTTTTATAAAACATTCATAAATACAGTCTGAATGGATATTTAGAACAGATTGTAATACCATGTAATTTTGCTTGTAGCTTTATCCAAGGACAAAAAACTTGACAAGTTCCAGTATTTGGAAGTGGGCTCTTCATTATAAGGAACAGGTATTACTATATTGTGCTGTACTGTTGAATTGTGTAGCATCCATTCATTTAGGAGCTGAATCAAGAGGCTCTGCTCGAGTAGTTGACAGACTATATTTTGTTTGCTTATTACAAGGGTTAATTGTCAAATCAATCATAGGTAACCAGTTGCCGGACTGATTTTTCAGTCGAATACCCACTTATATTCGGTCATTATAATAATTCAATAATTGCAAGTAAGAGAAAACAAAATGCCATTAAAGGGTGATATACGAGTATTTTGATAATGAATGTAAAAGTGTGATATTGTATAACACATAGGATATCATTAGACACAGAGATCTTGTTCTAGAAAATAATGTGGTGGTGTGAAGACAGTCAGTAACGGAGTACTGTAAAGGGCTTTAATTTCGTGGGGCAAACATTTCGTTATTTTTATCTTTCGGGATTTCACAATGGCTTAAATTTTGCAAATATTAATTAGACTGAGCTAGACTCATACCCCCAAATACTTAAAACAGCACTTTGCCTGGTTTTATTTTTGGGATCGTTAACATAATCGCGAATATAGCAAAAATAAAACCCACACGATTATTTCCCCCCTTTACAGTATAGTTGTTCTTTGGCAGTGGCAGGTTTGTCCCAACTGCTAGTAATACAAGAACCTGCATTAGATTTTTGTGGAAAACTAATGGATGGAATTTATTGAACTGTGGCAAAAAGATTGAGTGTTTTATATAGTGAAACAAAAATTGCAGATATAGAATACCATTATGTGTAAGAGTACATAGACATATAAAAAAAAAAAATGAATTCATACATGCATATCTTTCAAATAAGCATGCACAGTTTTCTAAATTTTTATACGCCCGCATAAAAAGCGGGCGTATTATGCTATACCGCTGTCGTCCGTCTGTCTCTCTGTCCGTCCGTCTGTCTCTTTTACTTTGTCTTCACAACTCCTCCTTAACCTTGGGGGGGATTTTGATAAAACTTGGTACAAAGAACAAGATACACAATGTGGAGCAATGTGCCATATATTGCAAGGGGAGATGCTGTCGCGATGTTTTTAAAGAGGAGTAGGGCCCTTGGACTTTAGGATTTTCTCAGATGCAAAATACTTTGTCTTTCGCTCTGACTTCTCCTAATCCCTTGAGCGGGCTTGTCAATAGAAACTGGGTACAAAGAAAGATCACAAGTGGAGCATGTGCTATTAGCAAGGAGGAGTGCTGATCCGATGTTCTTTTTTTGAGAAAGGAGTATAGGGCCCGTTGGGACTGTAGGTATTCTATCTATGCTATAATTTTTCTTATTCGCTCCTAACCCTTGGGGGGATTTCTGATGAAACATGGTACAAAGAAAGATTCACAATGGTTAGAGATTCCGCATACTACAAAGGGAAATGCTGTCCGATGTTGTAAAGGGTTAGGGCCCCTTTGGACTTAGGATTTTTCTATCAAAATTACTTGTCTTCGCGACTCCTCCTAAACCCTTGAGGGGATTGCAATGGAAACTGGGTACAAAGAAAGATCACAAGTGGAAGATGTTGGCATATTGCAAAGGGAGTGCTGTCCGATGCTTTTTGAGGAGTTAGGGCCCTTGGACGTTAGGTTTTTCTACTGCCTATACATTTTTCTATCCTCCTAAAACCCTTTGGGGGATTTGATTGAAACATAGGTACAAAGAAAGATCACAATGTAGAGATTCGCATACTACAAATGAATTTGCGATTCGATGTTGAGTTAGGGCCCTTGGACTTGGGTTTTTCTATGCAAAATCTGTACTTTGTCTTCACAACTCCTCCTAAACTCTTGAGGGGATTTTGATGAAACTTGGTACAAAGAAAGATCACAATGTGGAGATGTGCATATTATAAGGGGAACTGTGTCAATTTTTTTGAATGAGTTGTTACCCCGATGGACATTTAAGTCCCTGGGTTCATAATATATGCAGGTGTATCATGTACATTTGTACCTGCTTGGCGATGCCCTATTTTTTAAACTTGATATTTACTTTTCAAATAGTTTTTCCTATGATATCTTTACAAATTGTGATGACAGACATTTCCTCATGGATTTGATGTACTTGTAGAGAATGCACATTTAGATCTACAATTATTTCATGCATATATTATAGATGAGTTGTGTTTTAATATCTTTAGTTTAAGCAATATTCACTTTATAATAATCAACATTTTTTAATGTATACACTTATTTGTAATGGAGATTTTGAAACAAACCAACAAGCTAGAATTTTTTGAAGTCAGAAGCATACCATCTGTTGCTGATCAATGTTTATTCATCTATTTTAATGCCCCAGGGAAGTGCAGGCGTAATTACAACAATTGGGAGATAATTATCTATTGGATAATTAGGCCATGACAAATATATGTATATTGTTTAAAACATAATCATTAGACATACTTTGATGAAATTTTCACAGGTGCAGATAAAAAAGAATGAACATATGACTATGCAATTATTACTCGGGATTATTTACTAAATGCCCATGTCTCATCTAAGAAAAATGCCCCCTAATGGAAGTTTTTAATCCATTTAAAATAAAAGATAACAATGAAGACACATTTAGTGAGTTTTCTGATCGAAATTTGTCCATTGTCTGTTGTTGGCATAAACTGTTCACATTTTCATCTTCTTCTCCAGAAACACTGGGTCAATTTGAACCAAACTTTTATTCTTGGGTGAAGGGGTTTCAATAAAAGTCATACCCCCCCCCCCCCTTTCAAAGGGGTAGATAATCAAGAACCACTGGGCCAGAAAAGCTGTAATTTACATGAAAGCCTTTTTACATGGGATGAAGATGTTCCCTATTGAATTTGGGGGTAAAAGGTCAAAGGTCGAACACACTTGACATTAAAATAACAATATGGTTTCCAACTAAAATTCATATTTTGAAATATGATAATAATAGATTCCGTATTCAGACTTAAATGCACAACATGAGACACCCTGTATGGGTAATGATACTCAGGTGACTGTTAAGGCCTTTGGGCCTCTTGTTTCAATCATTTTAATGTAACAGAAGATAAAGGTTCTTTATCTAATATGTGTGTGTTCAATTGCAAATTTGTCCAATAAGAATTTTCTATACTGTTAAACCAAAGGTTACAATAACAGATAAATAGTATTGTTAGATGACAGGGTCTTGATAGAGTTTTGCAGTCTGATGATCTTGTAAAGTATGTAAAGAAATACATTGTTTTATCAATCAATGAAGTTAAGGATATCATTAAACAGATTTAGGATATGAATTGAACATATTTTATCGACAATAGTGCCAAAAGGATTGGACTAAAGTTCAAAAACTTAGATTGCCCTAATAATAATTTAGGATATGATAGAGGGACACAATTAAAAAATGTGCCTTCTAACGGAGCAAATAACTTGCTCTCTGCTTGTCCAATATACCAACAGAATGTAACTGTAATTGAACCATTTGTGTTCTGTCTGTGTTTGAGACCATTGTTGCAAGATAAAACAAAGGCTTATCAAATTTTCCCCCAGAGAATTACAATTTTTCACATTAGCTAATTTGGCTGAAACATGCACTTTGTAGGCATTGGCAAAAGGAAAATAATACTTCCTTTGATAATATCAGTGATTCAACAACCTTATGGATAATTGATTTAATGGTGGCCTCTTTGTGGTCATAATGCCCTGGGAATGTTAGTAATCCTACACCATCGTTTCCTTGGGAGTGATTTGAAACAATATGACTTGGGAGTTGTTTGATTGACCTATTTCATTGTATGTGAGGCAATAAAACTTTATTGTCCAATTTGACATAAAATATGGGAATGTTAAATATCATGTGACGTATAAATTAATGTAAATTCGCTTTTAACAAATATGTTGTGGCTCTGCATTCTAAGACTGAGATGTTGGAATAGTAAAATTTTCTATGACATTTTAATTTCTAGGCTAGAGTTTTTTAGTCCTTTGCGACCAATTCATCTTAAAATTTTATGTGGACTGCTGCTCTATGGAGTTTTACTTTCAAAGAAATTAATTCTTGATGGCAATTAAAACATACTGTTAGTGTTTTTCAATATTCATTATTACCAAAGTATCAGAAACGTGCAAAGAAGAACGGAATAAAAGGATTCTTAAAAGAGTCATCTTTCAGTAAAATGATATATAGTGGGAAGGCAGAAAAGCGGATTATTACACCCATTAGCTATGTTTTGTGAAATTTGAAGTTGTAAAATGAAGTAATATCTCCCAAACTAGTCTTAACAGATTTTGTGTTACATTTTATGGTGAAAACATTGAAATTGAGGAGTTATAAAATTTTCAAGAGAAATCTTGTGGAGCCATTAGGAAATTATAACAAAATATGTCTAGAACAACTTTGAAAAAGGATAATTTTCTTTGTGAATATTATATTGCAGATCATTTCAAAGTAAAGCATGCACATTTAATGCAGAAACATAGAGACACGTTTCTTAGTTAAAGTTAAAAATAATTAGTGTCCATGCAGGTGAAATATGTATCATTCTATGCCCAATTGGTTTTAACAAGTTATTTTGATTGATAAATGCCACTGAATTTAGGTGGTTTAACATGAGCCGTTAACGAGATGTGGAAGCTTCGATCCTGTGACGTTCTATAATTGCCGTGACGCAAAAAAGCATGATCAAGTTATGCGGAAAGCTTTCGATTTTGCTGACTCATCAATGCCGTGACGCAAAAAAACATAACGTCAAGCATAAACACTTCATAACAACAATAACAAAACAAATTAAACATAAAGCAAAATTGCCATTGTAAATGGGATAAACTACCCTTCTTCATTTGTGCATTGCGACCGTTAATGCTGATTTAAACGGTGCAAAACATCCGTTTTACCGGCTCCGCTTACGCGTCGCCGGTTTAAAACCAGTTGCAGCCTCTTAAATCAGCGCATTTAACAGTCGCAAATCACAAATGAAAGAGTATTCCCTCATTATATACTAGTTTCTTCAATACATGAATATGGAAACCATCTGAATCATAGTATTGGGCAATGAAATTCTTAGGAGGCAGTTTTTAGAGATTTCTTTATTAAAATTTGAAGTATAGTGAAATGATCTCCTTCACACTGGGCCGTTATGTGCTGCGTCTTAGGATAGAAAAATCATGCTCACCTGAACAATGTAACAGCAAAGCTTTATCTTTGTATTAAGCATCAAAACAGCATACCTTGCTTTGCAGCTAAAATATTCATGGTGTTGTTTTGCTTTCCAGATAAAATTGAATTTTATTTGTCATAAGTATATGTTCTTATGAATGCCTTCACTGTGAGATGCGTTATTGTATTAGATATGTAAATATGTGGGTGAGATATTTTTGTTTTATTGGATTAAAAATGCATCTTTGTAGCCCATCGTGCAATGGCTGAATTTACCAGGATTCAAAAGTCTGGAGCTGTCAACAGCCATTGGTAAAGGGCCAGCAGTACTGGTGTTTGCTCCGGTGAATCATGTGTACCGCACAAACTACTATCTGAATATGGTAATGAAAATTTACCACATTTCCCATGTTTTCAGTAAAATGGGTCACATGTGTATAAAAAAAAAATTACCATGTTTTCAGTAAAATGAGTCACATGTATAAAAAAAAAAAAAAAAAAAAAAATACCATGTTTTCAATTAACTGAGTCACATGTAAAAAAAAAAACAACCAAAAAAAACCCAACATTTTAAGATATCACTACAATTGATAAATTCCTTTTACCAGGTGAGGGAAGTTGGCCTGTTGTACCACTACTGCCACCAGGTGCCATACCTTGAGTTCTTCCTCCGGCAAAGTATGAGAGACAGAGCCAGCATTCTCCATAGTTACACAGACCAACAAACACTCTGTAAAAATTTCCACGATGTGCAGGAGAACCAGTTTTCTTATCCAGACAGAAACTGTTGTGTGTCGCTCGTAGGCGCAGACAACAGTTTGCATAACTCAAAGAAAATTTGTGATTTTTGTCGATACATGGAGAAGAAATTAACTCCAGCTTCGTCCCAGCTGTGTAACCTTGGATTATCTTCTTTCTTTGCTGAGGATGCAGTTTTCGGTAGTGGGATCCAGACTCCATTTTGTTTAGACACATTTGAAAATTATAATACCAATGAATACAGGACGTTGTGTTGTCGAGAATGTAAGATAGATTTATCTTATAAGTCTTGTGCTTCCATTTCATCAAGAAGAAGCAGTGATAAATTTGTTCGCCAAAGTGAATCTTCATTGAAGAAAAATATATGCAAGAAAATGACGCTGCAAAAAACTCAAAATTTACTAAAGCCAAACCAGTTTAGTAGTGACTTTGATGCCATTTACATACCTATGAATTTTACAGGCTCTGCCTGCAGGACAAACAGAACCCTTAACCTGTTTTTCTTAGATAGCTCACTGAATTCAGCCTTACTAGAAAAACTTAGTATTCCCAGTTCCGTGGCAGTTCAAAAGCCTTCTGTGATAATTCTTGATAAAAAGGTAAATATATACTTAAATTTTGCAAGTTTTGTTGGACGTGAATTGAAATATTGGTGTGTTTTTTTCCCCCTTTTAATTGAATGGGAAAAAAGCTTTCACTCATCAACTTTTTTCCTCTTGCAACAAGCTGCTGAGAAGATAGAGTAGCGCAGCTATGTGTGTATTTGTTTACCTTATGGAGCAAGGTAGCCTTAGATTTTGTCCAGCATTCATCTGTCTGTATACTTTATTCGTCTTTTATAGAACCATAGATTGCTTCCTCAGAGCCACCTCAAGTTTACTAAAATCACAGCCCCATAGGTCTTTCTGTCATGCTGTCTGTCACAAAAATTTGAATGCTTCTCCTCCTTTGAGGCTTATCAGATAGGCTTGAAACTATGTACAGTGCTTCATTACCATGTGTAAATGTGCATATTGCTAGAATAAGAGGATTCAATCATTTTCTTAAAAGTTACACTGGGCCTACGAGGAGTGGAGGGTGTAGTAGAAGAAGCTTATGAAGACTTTTCCTAAATGACTAATGGATAGACTTGAAAATTTGTACATTTTGCCATTTGCAGATGTGCATATCGTTGGGATAGGAGGATCCAATTGTTTTCTTAAAAGTTTTAGTGGGCCTAAGAGGGGTGGAGGATACAAAATAGCTTGTGAACACTTCTCCTATATGGCTCATTGCATTAAGTTGAAACTATGTACAAAGCTTCCTTGCCATTTTTGTAGATGTGCATATTGTAAGGACAGAAGGATCTGATAACTTTTCTACAAGTGATAGTGGATTTAAGAAAGTTGGAGGATGTAAAATAGTTTGTAAACACTTCTATATGATGTGAAAATTTGATTCAATTGATATCCTAAAAGTTAAAGTGAATCTAAGAGGGATAGAGGGTGTAAAATTTCTTCTCCATCTGTTTCCCCTATGCATTAAGAACCATTCATATTATTATATGATTGAATACTTCCTTCATGTAGCTCTCTGATTGGCTGAGATCCAACAAAGTAGAAGTCACTAATTCCTAATATTCATCTCCACGTGGCCCTCCAGGTGAATATTAGGATTTGAAGTTGACTTGGTTAGCAACTTGCTGCGACTCGACGATGTCACCTTACAATAAAGCAAATAGAACAATGTCTTGAAAAGTTTTATTTTTTTTATATTTACCATTAATCATATAGATAAAATCAATCCATTGCGCTTTGTCTGCGTCAATACAATAATTTAGACACTTTTGAAGTAAAATATTCATCTCATTTTCAGCATGGTTCACAGATAATGCCCACAATTTCTAAACACCAAATTGCTTATATGCTTAGAAAGTCAATCACTGTGGATTATTTCAGCTTATTCAAAATTTGATGGAACTCCAGCGGATATTATACAATTATTGCTGTTTTTAAGGTCAATACGATGATTTAGACACCTGAGAAGTACCATAATCACCGAGCCCGAATGGCGAGGTGAATATTTTACTGCGGCGGTTTCTAAATCATCGTATCGACCGATAAAGCAGCAATAATTGTTTTATTATATGATTTAAAAATACCTTCAAGATTGTTCTTTGCTTTAATTGTGAGGAGGTGAATCGATCGATCGCGGCAAGTTGGCTAAGATCCAAAACAGTAGAAGTTGATAAATCCTTATATTCACCTGGAGGGACACATGGAGGTGAATATGAGGAATTATTGACTTCTGCTTTGTTAGATCTCAGCCAATCAGAGAGCTAGGAAGTATTCAATCATATAATAATATATGTTATTATGATTTGGTTCATTTAGCACTTCTTTTGTATATGATAATAAATAGATATGGGTTTTTATATTTTTAAAATCTGAACTATGAATTCATGCTCTTGATTCATCACCAAAGTGCGAAAATATGAATATTGCTAAATTAAATACACATACAGTAATGAATGAAATTTTGAGAGAATATAGAAGGAATTCTACATGTTTGAGATGTATTGGTAGTAAATTTAGGGTGCAATGCCAAAGTTATATGATCAGTCAATTCATATTTACTCTTGTGTCCTGTAAAAGTGTGATAATTGTTAGGGCCAAATTAAAATTTGAATAAAGCTCATACTTTGTTGACTTGCTAGAACTTTGTATCAATTTGTCAGATCTTTTTCTTTGTGTAGAGTGATCAGAAAAAAATCTAGAAGGGCATGTTAATACCAGTAACTGCCATCCAATAGTTCTTTTCAAATATCAATGTATATTTTGTGACAAGTTGATAGGTCTTTTGAGTTAATATGCAGTTGTAATTACAATTTTCTGACAAATCGATATGGAGACCTGACAAGTTGATACAATTATCTGAAGAATGGTAGGCAGAATTACTATAATTTTACTTTCAGAATGAAGCAAATTATATTATCACTCCAGTTGTCATAATTAAGTGTGGTCTTCCTTTCAGAATGAAGCTAATTATATTCTCAGGGATTCCTTCTCTAGGAAAATCTTAGGTGAGTAATTTCAAGTCACATTGTAATATTGCAATTTGTTCATTAATGAAACTTTTGCTTTATTATGCAGTTCTAGAAAAAATTTTAAAGGGTGCAAATGTTTTATGCATGCACTTATTTTAATTTTCATTTTGCAGCAAGATTCATTCAGAATTATACGGAAAGTGCATTAGAACGCCATCTGCGTTCGGAGAGTCCCAAGCACCCCTGTGATACACGCTCACACAGTGATGTTTGTGTACAGGAAGTCACTTCTCAGACATTCCATTCTGTTGTCATGCAGCCCAAAAAGGTAACCATTGCAGAGGAAGAAGAATTTTTAAAAGTGCAGTGAGTTTAAAACTAGATATTCGTTTATACGGTAGATTGTTTGAATTCTATTTCAGGATGTGGTGTTATTAATCACAGCCAAGTGGTGTGGGTTTTGTTCCAGTTTCTCACACACATACCTCCAATTAGGAAAATATTTCTCCTCCTCCAAGGATCTGATGTTTGCAAGGTATCTTTGTTTAAATGAGTTTGTGACTTGAATGTAAAAGTATCTCATTCCACATGCATGTATATTTTCGTTGGTTGTTCTCTTACAAGAGAATTGTGGAAGAGTGTAGTTAATTTGGCCATTCATTTATTAATGTGTCTGTGTTTATGGTATGATCTAGTATACAAAGTTTTAAAAAACATCTCCTAGTCCTATCCAGTTTTTATGAGCCTTACAGGAATAATTCATTGTATAAAACCATTGGTTTCTATAGGTAAAAAAGGTGTGCTGCATTTCAGTCATTTTTTTTTTTTTTTGGTCAGACTTTCAGGACTTACAAGATAATCAGTTTTCATTTGATTGTTAAGGTTAAGGTAAAACTAATATCAGTTGAAGGGAAATTCTGAAATTTCTTGTTGATAGACAATCAGAGAGAAGTACTTTGCATGAAGATGTGATTCCTATTAGTATAAAATGTCATGGTAATAGAGGGGATGTAAATTAAAAAAAAAAATTGAACAAGGTATATGTTATATTATTGTTCACTTTTTATTTTGCTGTAAGGAATGGAACCTTGCATAAAGATCTGGGCCCCTGTCAGTTTTTGAGAAGAAATATTTAAGGTTGTGATATTTGGAAAGGAATTTTAAGGATATTCTTAATTCATCATAAATTAGTTTTTGTTTTATAATTTGTGTTTCGGATTTCAATGGTACTTTCAGGGATGCTATTTTTTACTTAAAATCTGGATTCCTATGGTTTTATTTTCAAGTACAGTTGAACTTTGGTGTCTCGAACACTGATATCTCGAATGCCTTAAGTTATGTCGAAGTGATTCAGAAGTCCCAGCCACATATTTTCCAAGTTTTCTTACCCTCGATATCTCGAATCCATGGATATCTTGAAGTTTTTTCTCAGTCCCATTGAGTTCAAGATAATGAGGTTCGACTGTATTCCAAAATTCATTGTGTTCCATTTCCATGTTGTAATGAAATAACCTGCTTTATTGGGACCCTATATTTTTATTTACAAATTATTTAACCTTTTAACAGTGATATTTGCTCTATTTAGAATTGATGCAGACAAAAATGATCTCAGATGGGAGTTCACATTGGATTCATATCCCACAATCCTCTTCTTCCCAGCTCAGAGGTAAGCAAAATCTGTATTCCAGATCTCTGTTTCCCCCAAGTGCCAGCCATTGCTATTACTCAGAGTGATTTTTTGGAAAGCTATCAATTTCAGAGATGATTTTTTTTCTGGCTAGATAATTTTATTTAAGACCTTTCAACATCAATGATCAATTCACCTATATTGGGCTAGAAGTTTATATATACCAGTCCATGCAATATCAGAAGTTTGTTTTTTTTCCTAATAAAAACAGACAGAATTTGTTAGAAGTGATAAGTTTGATCACTTGAAAATTGAAAGAAAATGCTTAAATACATTTCGCTCAGTACAGCGAATTTTCTTCTTTCAGTTTGAAAAACTAAGTTTTTAAGTCAAAAGATTCCAAGTTCAACTAGGTGTAGGTGTTCAGTTATTATGAGATTGTTGCCCATGTGTGTTAAGACATTATCAGCTAAATTTTCCTATCAGATTTACAATGCTCTTGCTGTTTCCCCTTAGGTTGTCCAGAATCAATTTCATTTTACAATTTTTTTTTTAATGAAATTGCAAAGTGGTAATAAAAGAAAAATCAATATTTGTACATTTTCTGATTGACCTTTCCTGGATAGTAAACTAACAGGGGGTCACTTTTCCTGCAGACAGTTTTAAAATTTCTAATCCACATAAAAGCCTTTGTAAAATTAATAAGTTCTGGGTGCTTCCAGTAGGTTTCCTAGCAGAGTCACTCAATATATTTTGATATACAGAGGATTATTGTTTGGGTCTTTTGACATAAAAATTAAAGTCGGAATCGAATTCTTTAGGTACAAAGCACTTAAAAACTGCCATTGATGAAAATGAAATAATAAAATGATGTAGCAATGATATTTGTGTAGCACACGTGTAATGGGTTATAGATGTGCATATATATAACTTAGGACATAAACAACTCTTTGGCAGCATGTTTAATTCTTAGATTATGTGACCCTGTATAAAGTCTTAATTTCTATTCATGAGTTCGATGAATTGATGGTAAATTAAGTTTATTTCATTCCTATTTTGAATTAGACATGTTTTGAAATGTTTTGATGATTAACAACTAAACTACATGTACATGTATTAGCACAAAAACAAAATTAGACAGATCATAAACATTTCCTGTAATTTTGCCGCTTTGGCCTAGTTTTGGTCATGAGTTTCACTTTCATTTTACTATAAAGTGAAATGCATGAATATATCATGTTTTAATGAGTGATTGGATTTGTTTGCTTTAAACTTTTGTCTTTAATTTTCAACTTTATATTATGCATGTACATGTATGTGACTTAAACAGAGTGTGCACTGTGGGATCGCTGGAGACAAGGGGAAGTTGTTAATCTGTTATAAATGTCTCAGTCTGTGATGTAACACGTGCTGTGAATTATGGGTAATTTCATGTGTACATGTAACACATGGTGTACAGGTGTTGTGTCTGTCTCTTTAAACTCTACATTAATTTGTTTGAGGAGTCAGACCTGCACAATTCTCACTGAAAGCAGCAGATGCATTTCATTCACAAAGTATAGAGATGTATTGTACTAAACAGACAGTATCAGGTGTCAAGAGCTGGTAACAGATGAGGGGGAAATGCTCAGCAGGCCAAGACACAGACGAGTGTCAAACTGAATTTACAAGACACTTATTCATTGATATAATTTATAAAAATAAAGACCATAATCTTAATGAAGAATTGTAGAAAGACACTTCTACTTTGACAGGAAATGACTAAATAGCTGGTGCCCAGGGAGACATCTAGTGGAGTAAATGGACAAATAAGCCAGGGGAGGGATTGGGGAATAAACAGAGGAATCAGGGATATTGATTTCATGTCAGAAAGACTAATTGCGTGATTTATGAACTACATGATGAGAGGTTATGTTTGGTTCAGAAAGACAATAGAATGTCATGTTTCATGTTCAGAAGTGAAGTGATTGCATAATGGCACCATTATTAATACACTAGGTATCTCTGATGCACTGCTGGTAATGTGTGTTATAGGAAAATTGCTCCTTTGGATACTGTACATGTGTCGTCTGGCCAAGTTGTCTTTAACTCTATACACCTTGTGAAATTTCAGTTTTTTTCTGCCGCCATGATATCTGTCCATAGCTTTAAGCAATACAGTCATAACGAAAAAGATGTACCTATTACACATAAAACAGTCTTCATACTACCGGTAGTATTGTTCATTCTGTGGATGTAAAATGTCACAAATTGTTTCACAGTTGTGATGGTTTTTATTTCATATTATAGGAAAATGTAAGAATTATTCGATTTCAAATTCATTGAAATACAATTGAAATATTCACTAAATGACAAATCGTGGACATAGTGAATTAACTGTCATGTTAGTTTATCAGTCTATTCATGTTGAACTTTATGAAGAAATTTATCTTGAAAATAACTATTAGAATCAGAAAGTCAGTACGATGTATGTTTGTCAAAATCTGTTTGGTTAGAATGACCTTATCAAAAAAGCATAAAACAACTGAATTGTGATTATTAAGGTCAATATTTTTAAACTAAGTTGGTTTTGATGAATCTTTTACAATCCCTTTGGGATTTGAAAGATCAAGTCATTTGCCTATTAATTCTTAGCATTGGCGTCAATGACGTCAGTGAAATTATTGGGGCCTGACATTGAAATTGTTAGAGCTCTATAGATATAGTTTCATCTATTCATCCAACTGTCTGTCATTCCTGTTTGTCCCTCTGTCCATCATCACATTCATTGTGACACAGTATCTTCAGTAGTTTTCAACTTAAAGCTTTTATACTTTATTCAAAGATGGTTAACTCGGAAAGGATTATGAGATTATGGGATTATGAGGTCAAATGTCAAGGTCAAAACAGACCTGCTTTCATTGTCACACAGTACTGTAGTTTTCAATATAAACTTTCATATTGCTTACAATGGTAGTTGATGAAGTTGTTCACAAACTGTTAGAGTCTCTTCTCCTCTCCAAGCATCAACAACAAAAATTGACGTACCCCTTGCCCTTGTATGTAAAAAGATTTTAGGGTAGACCTATTCCCTAGCAGCAGCAAGGCCTACCAGGTACTCTGTCTGATAAAGACAATGGGCTCATGGCGGGTGTGACCGGTCAACAGGGGATGCTTACTCCTCCTAGGCACCTGATCTCACCTGTGGTGTGTCCAAGGGTCCGTGTTTGCCCAACTCTTGTTTTTGTATTCTATTTGGGACTTATGAGATTGATCACTGTTCATTATCTTTGCCCTTACATCAAAGGAATTATATATGTACAGTCATATTTTTGTTGCCCACAATGTCTGAAATGAAGATAAAGTTAAAATTCAAGCAGCTTCATTTCTCTGTCAATTTACAAGTCATTCTTAATGGTTCAAACTTTTGTGCCCAGTGACATGAAACCTATACTTCAAGTTTTGAATTTGGTATGCAAAAATAGTTTTGAGATGCATGTAATTGGCCTACAGATGTAAAGTACCACTTATGTTTTTGGTAATACACTTCACCCTTTTTATCTGGATCAGCAGGTCTTGTTTCCAGTTTAAGAAAACAACAAACAGTATACTGGCAACACTTGATGTTATGCATGCTTTTTTGTAAGTTTCCCATGATGCATCTATCAACATAGCTTGAAGACTAATTGTAAATATATATGGTCTTTTATTTTAGAAACACCTAGGTGGCATTTTGCCATTTTTGAATGTTCCTCAGTTTTGAGAACCATTTATGTTGTCATTGTCGCATACAAAGAAGGACAAGACAAAGTAATTACAGGCCAGTGTCACTGGTGGATTGTTTGTCTTCCTGATCCACTTCCAAACCAAATTGATGATAAGTGTTCTTTCACATCATCATCACTAACCTCGCTTACAAATAGAGAAAAATTGGCCTAGACATTTCATTGTCTTCATTACCATTTTCTGATCTTATGAAGATTATTCTGGTAAGAGACCAATATTTGGAAATTGATTGATATTATGAACAGTTGCCGTAGTGATATTTTAGATAGGCAGACCTGTCAGAATGGTGATGTTGAATTTTGTGTTGTGACATTGCCCCAGTCTCTTGGGGTTTTTTAGCATTTGAGTTGAATATTAAGGAAGGCTATTTTTACCAATATACTGTTAGAGATAGGAGGACAGGTTTGTGTAATTGATATTTGAAAGAAAGCGGTAGCTGAAGAAGAGTCTTAGGGAAGCAGAATAATGATATAGGGATGGATTCTTACTTGTCGCAGTTATGCTGAAAAATTTAATCTTGGAATTCTCTGTAAAGCTTGAAGCTTAAAAGGAAAATAATCATACTGAATCATTAATCATATTTAACAAATAATACAGTATTTTGGTATTTAAAAAGAATATCACATTGATATTTGAAGAGAGATCTATTTTTGGATACAAATGTGCATACATTTTAGATGCGCTTTTCCATTTTTGTATTAAATGAAGCACTTTATAGATTACTTTGCATAATGTCTGTCTGTCCTTCTGTTTGATTGGCTGTCCATCTGTTGCACTCTTGAACTTTCTACACACTAGTGTGTTGATGGGCGGTATCATTGTACACTGTATAACCTTTCCCATCCATTTTTATCCCCCTGAAATCAAAGATTCAGGGGCATATAGTTTTCGGCCTGTCCATCTGTCTGTTTGCAGGAAAAACTTTAACATTGGTTCTAACTTTTGAATGATAAGCGACAGGGTTTTCATATTTCACATTCCCTTTCCACTGGTAGCAATTTTTTTTTTACCTCCTGACCTTGAACTTTGACCTACTTTTTAATAACCTTGACATTAGATGTTACATGAATTAAGGGCTTTCATATTTCACATGTGTATTTCTCATGACCAACCCCAAACAGTAAGTACAATTTCTGCAATAGGTTTAGCTCACCTGAACCCTAATAAGGTTTAAAACCATTATCTGTTGTTGTTCATATTTGTTATGATTTCTCCAAAACCACCAAGCCAATTTACAACCAAAGCAGGCACTTCGTGAGTGTCTTTTGATGAGGGGGAATGAATTTATTAAAAAAAAAAAAAAAAAAGAGTCAAATCTCCTTTTAAGAGTGAGATACGTAAGAGATAGTGGAACTATAGTGATATGTTTTATATAACTTCTAAAGAACCACTGGACCAGAAAAGCTAAAGCTTGCATGAAACTGTAGATTTGGATTTGGTTGAATTGTAAACCCCTGGAGCTAGGGTGGGGTCACAGCAGGATATTACATTTATTTTGATAAGGGAATATTCATTAAAATCTGGATACAATATCAATCTAAATATAAAACCACATTCAGATCAGTTAAGACAGACGACTACCTAATGTTCTTAATGTAATAGCTAGGTCCCAAAAGTTACAGTTATATAATGCTGGAGGCAGAATTTCAAGGAACTTTTGTTCAAGTGATGAATAGGGGCAGCTAGGTTGAAGACATTTGAAATTGCCATTTAGGTTATCTGCAATTTTGCATTAGGTGGGTCCATAATGTGCAATCTGTGAATTCCTTTAGACAAGTAGAATAGAATTGCCAATAGTTTTAGCCTTCGTTTGATACACCCTATATTGTTGTGTAACGAGTCTGATGTTTTAATAAACTCACTTCAATGGTTAATAAACCCATTGCCATGGAGTGTGCTGTTTTGGTGATATGCCATCATCATTTTTGACAGGTCAATTATTGTGTACATGATGGACTGGAATTCAGCCTGTGTTTTAAGCCAACAATTCTATCTCTTTGTCACTAGCTTCATCACATTTCATATAATTGGATTTTTAGAGTTATTAAAAATAGTATTAATAGAGCGATGAATCCATTATCTTGGTATATTATTTCTTTTCTACATTATTTGTTTATTATATTGGAGAGAGAGACGAGAGAGGGTATTTTAACTTGTCTAAGAAAATTGAGTTTACTTTAGAAATGTATAGTTAAACAGTGGAATTGTCTAGTGCAGTTGTAGATGTAAAAATGATTTATCAATTTGATTGAAACTTGGCACAGTGGTAGTTCAAGTCATGCAGAGGTGATACTGGACTGTGGTACTATTTAAGTGATGCACATATATTGTAGGCCGAATTGTATAGAGGCTCAAAGCACTAGAGAAAATGTTCAGTAAAAAATTACCACTTGAGTTTCATTGACGTTTATCTTCTGTTATCAGCCAAACAATTCACTAGGGTGGTGCCAACCAATGGGGGAGCTGATCTTTAAATTACAACTGAAATTGAATTTCAAATCAATTCATTACACAAGGGGAGATTGCTTCGGGTCCATCCAAGTCTTCACCAAAATGTATGTTAATTGAGAATGACTGAAAATCATGAAGATATATGTACGTCTGTTTGATGCCGAATGTTTGTCACCATTCTTGATCACCCTTTATCCTACCTTTTCCCAAAAGATTGTCAGAATATAAGACCTATTGATTTTATCCCTTTTTAAAGACTGATGCACTTTTCCAGTGTGTCATTGGGAAGACCCTTCTTTTATGGAAATGCTTGATAACGATGTTTTCCTCCTAAGAGAACTACGACAAGGCATAAATGTCTTATGATATTTTGAATTAATTGATATTTGAGGTCTTTCATTGGCACTGTCAGTAGCATTTAAATACATATTTTGTTTACAACCAGTGATTGGGGATAATTGAGAATCAGATTATTTGCTCTCTGATGCCAAATATTCTCCTCCTGATAATTTTTCATATTCAGGGAAACTATTGGTAAAACAGACCTAACCTTTACAGCACAGCCAAACACTCTTGTATGTACATGTAGATCTTGAATTCTAATAAACCGCAAGGACAAAATATTGTATTTAAAATACATGTTCATGCACCTACAAGTTATCAAGACTAACAATAAAAATTATTTACCCAAGAAAAAAAAAATGGCCGTGCATGTATGAATTCTGCTTTATCAGATGAATTTGCATGTAGCAATCTCATGTTCATTGCATTGCATAAACCAGATAGGTAATTAAGATATTGGTCTATTTTAAGTAAAAGTTTAATGATATCCCCTGAAAGGTCGGGGATGCACAGAAGGCCCTCCTTAAGCAAGAGAAACCCATTAAGGAGATCCACCAGACACAGTAAATAGCATGACTGCGAGAGAAGCCGCTCCATCTTCCCTCTCCCCATAGCACAATTAAATTTAGGTTTGCAGAGATTAGAGTATAATCTGATCATGTCCCTTCCTGTATTTGTACAATAGTATGATGTATTCATCATAGGATAAGATTTTATGAGGGAATATCACAGAACACGGATCGGAATCAGTGGATGAGGTCTTAAGAGGGAAGCGACCAGTGGTAATTGCTCCTGTAAGGTTATAATCAGACAAACTGTAGGCAGGCATATAAAAGTCTGCCATGTTAAAGCCACCACGAGCATGCTGGTTCTTTCCCGATGACTATCGCTGACATCACAGAGTACATGTGATACCGGTACATTGTGCTTTTCAAGCAAGATTGTTGATGTTCCAGACACCTCATACTGTAATCAAATTGAACAGGTTTTTTTTTTTTTTTTCCAAACATCATATTTTAAAACAATGTATTCTGATCAATCTCTCTAAAAACTTAACTTTGAATTCTGTCAACAGCCATTTTGATTGCCAGAAATTATTTAGAATTTTTCATAAAACTTTGGCACTATTATTATAGTTATTGAATATTCATTGTAGAAAACAGATTTATTATCATTAGATGGGATGTCATAGAGGTATTGGTTTCTATGGGTATCTTAATGTATATATATCTCGGGGGATTAAAGATCTGTGATATATTTTCTGGTTATATTTTGTAAGATTGGGTAGACAGGTGTTTGTCAGAAAAATGTCAAGGTCGTTTGTCAAGGTCATGGTTGAAGACATGAGTATTGTCATATTTCATGTTCAGCAATATACAGAAGATTTTTAGAACATATTTCATATTTCTGCCATGTAGATCATTGTAGAAAAATCAGAAAAATGAGATTTTTCACCAGAAAACGACAGAAATAATAAATTGCAGATTATTCGCAAATCATACTCAATGAAAAGTGTATGTATTTCCTTCATATATTGGGTGTCTAGGTAGTGTTGTGGTTAGTGCACAAGCTTCTCAATGCTGCGACTCGAATTCCATCCTCAGAATCGGCAGTGGTATGTGAGAGGGTATTTTGGTTGCCCATTCAGACATATTAGTCTCCTCTTGAGTACTTAAGTTTCCTCCCACATAAATCCCTTCATGCTGATATCTGATCCGATGAGAGGCTCAGGCTTGAATATGTATGATAATCATCGTGAATTAGATAAACACTAAAAACTTTTGTGTAACTTTTGTAAACTTACCTATACATTTTGTATTTACAGAAAAGAAGACAGTGTGGTTTATCCAACTAATGTCCCCAAGACATTGCCCAACTTGATTAAGTTTGTTTTAACGCATGCCACTAACGACCTGAAGATTGACACAGTGGTGGATGTGTGCAGTAAGGCATGCATCAGTCAAAACAGGAAGCAGGCCATACAAATTGTGACGGGTCTCCGAGCGAAACAACGCAACGTCAAGCGCAGGATCAGCCTGCTACTACAAAGGCGAGCCCGGGGAGGAAGGCTGACTAAGGGTGCCTTAAGATCTCTGTGGGGAAGATACAGGGGGGTTCAAAGGAAGATCTGGAAGGCTAGTCTACTGCAGAAGCTGTTGTTTTCTCAAACGCTTGAGAGACTGTCGCAGTCAGTGCTAAAGAAACATTTTGTAGATATTCTAAGGGAGACGGATTCAAAGATAAAAAGAATAAAACACGATGAATTATGATTCTTGTGTGTAGGTGTTGTGGGATTTCATTAGCATTTATTGTATTAAAATTTAGATTCATAAGGCCAAATAAGATATAAATGTGTGTGTTTCCTATTACCAGGGGATTTTAAGTCCAGGTAGGTAGGTAGGTAAAACATTTTATTTTATTGAAAAATTTTAATTGAATTTCAAAAAAATTCATGTGACAAATCCAGATTTTTTTGGTACGTCTTTCATTATGATAATAAAATGATTCAGGTCGGGCGTATTTTTCCAGGTAGGTCGGGGAGCCGGAAACACACATATTATTTTATTAGGCCTAAAAATAGATACACAATGTAAATAGAAAATGTTATGTATGAATAAATGTGTGCAAGCTGTAAAATCCATGGAAACAAGTCTGAGATCATGTGACGAAAGGTTGTTTGTTTATGTGGACAAATGATTCTCTTGGCAATGAAAAATGATTATGAATGTTCATGCTGCCCATCATATAATTACAATATGAAGAAAACCCTTAATGAAATTTAGCAAATGGATTCATTGTATTTTAGAACATTGCTTAATACTGGTATGGACCTGTTAGTTTGGTAAGAATTTTCCTAAAATCTAGTATTCTTTTAGAAGCAAGACAGTTCACATGTAAATAAATCTTTTTCTGACCACATGATTTGTGCCATTGGGAAATGATATGGGACTTTGGAGTGCCATATGTGTAAGAGAAAGCTTGTCATTGTACATGTATGTTAATATTTTATTGTAGGCATATTACAAACAAATGGACCATTTCCTTTGTAGCACTTGCCACAGAAAAAAATGGTTGTCTTAATCTTTTCATTCTCAACAGTGTCTTTTAAAATTCTTTAAACCTGTTTAAAAAATGTTCATCATTATTCATATATGTTGATATTGCCAATGTAGTCAATCAAAATTCTGGAAACTTTGTCTACAAATATTTTTCTATGTCATTGGATCCTACATATATTGTGAAGTCATTTTAATTAGACCAAATTTTTCTTTTTGTTATAGTTATTGAGTCATCGAGTGCTATTTGTTTTGGAGTAAAGTTCTTTCAGTGTAGTCCAATGTGTTGATTTCTGTGGAATTATTCAAATTCATGGGGACCAATTTTTGCAGATAGCCAAAATTTTATAATTTCATTGGAATGTAATTTTGTGGATCTGGTTTCCACACATTGAAACATATGAAATTTTGTATTTTGTCACAGTCTGAAATTTTTTGGATAGGAGTACCCACAATATCCACTAAAATTGAGCTCCCATGAAATTTAATGATTCTAAAGTGTATAAATCACTAGCCATAAAATGATTATTAATTTACATGCATGTATGCAAATTATATCCCTTTTTGCCAATGTGTTGATATTATTGTATGATTGATAGGATAATCCCTTATATTAACTGCCAAATCTATAAGTTATAATCAACATATTTTGTTTTAGTTTTGTGTCGTTGTTTTCGTAAATTATTATTTTGATTATTTTCCCTTTGATTGTCTGTTTGATGTTTTGCATGCTCGGTAATGAAATTTCCCAGCCAGTGTTGCTGAGTGTAATTGTTAACGAATCATTTGATGTAATGCATGCACAAAGCAATGTGCAATAATTGTTGGTGATGCCCTGTATGATTAGATTAATAATACAGCTGTATCATCATTGAATGATTCATTCCTGATGATATTTATGGCACTTTAAGGGGATATGATTGTGACGTTTTTGAATGTCAACTGCGCAAGCCGAAGTTCTAATCGCAAAAATTGTTTTGTAATATGTATTTGATTGGCTAATACACTGAGATTTGAGACGATTAAATGAGCGTTACGTGATGGGAAGCTTTCTATTGTGACGTCACAATACCGTGACGCAAAACATAAAGTCAAGCATAAACATTTTTGTACCAAAATAGCAAAACCAATATACTAAACATCAAGCAAAATTGCATTTCTAGAATGGTGGAATAACTACCTTTCATTTGTGACTGCATGTTTACGTTATATAAACAGAGCTTGACTGATGCCGCGGTGATTCTATCTACTGCGTTTAAAAATATGGATTTCAGTCGGAAGATTTGTTGTTATATATTCCAACGATTATGGTAAAAAAAATTATGATTCAATAAAATAATTTGAATTTAAATTTTTCGCCGGATTTTTAACTGAACACTTTTTTTCAACATATGTTTAAATAGGCTTTGATTAGGGGGGGGGGGGGGGGGGGGCAAACTTCTAAATTGACAAGCAACACAAGCCCATTTAGTTGGTTCCGCTCGCGGTGTAGACCTACTATCTGCGTCTTGCCAGTTTTTTCTAGGAGACTACAATTCAAGCAACTTACAATATGATAACAGTGGGGAAATATCAAGTGTTGACTACAAATTAACTTTGTCCATTTCCACTGAAGCAATATTAGTACAATATTCAGAAACCATGCGTCCTCTACTTTCAAAGTTATTGAAATTCTATGGCATTTTGAATATCCCGACCATGCATTGGAACACGCATAACTTTAGGAAAGCACATACCCTTTATACGGAGTTGTATTGTAAAAAATATTTTCCGCGTGTCTGTCAGGTCCGAAATGTAGTTTTGATACAAGTAAACCGTAGACGAAACGAAATTGCTTTCAGTTGAGTGATGAACTGAAATTATCGGAGAGTCTAATATTTTCTCTGGCAATTTGACCTTAGAAGATACCAAAATAGGTAAATTATCAGTATAGATAAATTTTTGCTGATTATCGACTCAATTTTTTTTAGTCGAAGTCGATGTCTTATCGTAAGACTATTCGAATAGTCGAATATTCGTTGACATCTCCTACAATTTATTGCCAGGATTAATGTTTTCGGGAGAACAGAGGAAATTCGGGCTAGAGTGCTTAGCAATTGTTTTTGTTATCTGGAAAAAATAATTATTTGCATATAATTGCTTCTAATGAAATCAAAGTATTGACAAATATCTTAACATTACTTTTGCCTTTTCGTTTATGGGGAAATAGACATGATTGTAGATGATAGTGTTAGATGTGACATTTGAAAATGATCTCAAATTAACTTTCGTCATGTTATATCTTTTTATCGCGACTCACTAACATACATATTTTTGTTAGTTTCTGTAGCTATAGATACCATATTTTAACTCATAGTAAAATAAATAAATTCTGTTACAATGAGTTATATATTTTTTGACCATTTTCTTGAAAACTCTATCCTCAAATACCATTTTTAGAGTATTGAGAAATTCGGATTAAATTTTGGGTCATTTGTCTTGAGTTACATGAAAATATTTCACATCATAATGTCTGCACATATACATACTTGTATGATGGCATTAGAAATATTTCAAATTATACTCAATGTGTTTTTGTATTATTCTTGGATCTCCAACTCTAAATTTTAGGCGTGTGGGTGCATTTCAACATTACTAGGTCAGGGTTTGTTTCCATGGAAACGAATTCACTAACATATGTAAAATTTGTCATATTTCAAAGGCCGAGTCTCTCATTTCCATGACATAGATTTTGGAAATCTTTGTTACTTTCATCTCAGCATCATATCCCCTTAAGAAAGATTGCAGAGTAAATTTATTGAAGTGAAATATTTCTTCCATGTCTACAATTTCATTGGATGTGAATTTGGTTGGGGTGGGGAGTATTTTTATTTCTCTGATTTCTGAAGTTTCTGTTAAGGTAGCTCAATACATTAAGGCTTATAATACATTTCATGACACTTGGTCACAAAATGGCAGTTCACATATTTTGTGAATTTACTTGTATTGTTCGTATATCTACATAGCTCAGCTGATGAGGTATATGGTTACTGAATCGCAGATCTCGAGTTCAAATCTGTCAGTGTCTTTTGTAATTTTTGAAAATCTTGGTTTTTCTCCTCAAACTTGGGATATTTTTTGCCCTTTTGATGTATGTATTTATTACATATAATCTCATGATTAAATCATTTTGTGTTGATTTGATAAACTCTTTCAACATGTAGTGAGCCACCTTAGGAAAGATATTTTGAGCCTTGTAGTCGGAGATTTGGGGCATATATTTTTTGGTCTGTCTGTTTGTTCACAAAAACTGTAAGCTTGGGCATAACTTTTTATTGGATGATCTTATGGCTTTCATATTTCACATGTGTATTCCTTTCTTTCAGTAGCAATATGTTTTACCTCATGGCCGTGGAGTTTGTCCATACAGGGGCATCAGTGTTTCACAAACACATCTTGTATAATTTTTTCATTTATGTTTACTTTTATGTATTGATGCACTAGTCATTAATAGATATTTAGTTAATGTAATTAAACCTGTTTGTAAGAGCTGTCTCGACAATATATAACCTTTGTGTCGTGTTCACACTGCAGTTCTCAAAATGGCTAAGTGAGTCACTTTTGAAGAAAATACCCCAAATTTGACCTATTTTGCAATCCATTGGGAACATGTAGTGAGATGCACCACTGTTTCCTGAGTTTACTCATGTGAAGCGGCCTTAAGATGAGCTTTTTGATGAGATAATGAGATGTGATATATTTTCAATGTCAAAGAGTCATTTCTAACTAGCCTTTAAATCTCTTTTAGAATGGTAGTGCAATATTAAAATCAATTTTAATAGTGATATATTTGACTCATTTAAAAATATCCCCACTAATTATTTTTTTTTAATGACGAGTCAGTTGAAGGGTAAACAACTTGATATATCGCATATGGGGTAACTTTGACATGCAAGGAATGCTGGCTTCCTTTTCTTATTTTTGGTGGACTAAGAAGAATTCACTGAAAGTAAAAGTACCACATTTCCCATTCATAGAGATTATGATGAGCATTAAATAAAGTCTCCCCAAAAATAAAGTGCTAACATTTAAGACTGTGTTTTCCAAAGTTCTCCAAATATTCCCAATACTAAAGTTACCCGATATATCAGTGTAATTGTATTGATGAACACTGGATTCCATGCCATGAGTATTGTACCTCCTTGGAGAGTGATTAACGAGGGATATTTGTACATGTATTCTGGTGATGATATTTTGTTGTTTGATTCTTTGTTAATTTATTTTCTCATATTTATGTAATTGTCAACTGAAAGTTTACCAACAGAAAAGATAGGAAATGCTAGTTTGTTTGCACCTTATATGAAATGCATTATGTAAAATTAATTGTATTAAATCAATTATTCAAATACGATAATGAGTTCAATTTTATGCTGGATTCAAGGTGAAGATTTTCTAATGTGTTTGAGTTGCATAATGATGAGAATTACCTATAGTCATGTTCATTGGCAGTAAGTATAGTTAAATTGATGTGATGCAATGCAGAAAGTTTCCACAAATTTTGTCTTAAACGCCCATCATAGATTGGTCATATTATTGTATGGCAAAGTATGTTTGTCCATCAGTCAACACCTTGTGGATCAGATAAAACATTACTAATGAGACTGGGCTGGCCGGATCATCCCGTTTACAACACATATTCTCAGTACTTACAGGAAGGAGCCTTTGATCATTGTTTTTCAAGGTCATGGGTCAAAGGTCAAACTTACTTCAGTCATTCTATAGACACAAAACCAAGATGGAAATAAAAGTAGGATGTTCAAGTTCAGAGAAAGAAGCATGTTGCTTTAAAAGTGCACAAAACAAGATAAAAGCAGTCCTATTTGGACTTAACACCCGTAGAAGTAGAGGATTTAATTTTGGCATTAGCGAGGGCTTTGAGATCGCTAAAATTAGATATCGCCAACAATTCATTCCAAATCATTGGTTGAGCTTGTCGACGTAATAGATTATAACATCGCTAAAATTATTTACCGCTAAAATAAAATACCACTTTTTCTGGTACACGTGTTTCCCAATGGTAAGAGGAAGATGGGCATTCAGGAAGCTGAATATAGCTTGGATCATAAGACCCCAATGTAAACGAGTTGCAGAGAGACATTTTTGACCCATCAGTCCTGTTTTGTCGGTGCAGTTCCTCTGAAACCACCCGACAGAATTTCATGTTCAACATGTGCATATTCGCAGAACTTTTTTGATTTTTTTCCCCTGACAGTTATACCCCTTTTGAACTTAGCAGTTAGACTCCGTCAGTAATATTTTGTCAGCGCATCTCCCCTTGAAGCCACTCAACAGAATTCATGAAACTTTGTAGTTAAAAGGACTTTCTGCGTAATGTGCATATTTTTGATTATTTTTTATGGGAGCTATGTCCCTTTGGACTTTAAAGAGTTTGACCAAAACTGAAGCAGATCGTCTGCGCAACTCTTGGCTTTGAAGCCGCAGAAAATAATTTCATATTGACATGCTGTGAAGTTGTGTATATTCAAAGGGAATTCTGATTGGATTTGTTTAGTGGGACTTCTGTCTCTCTTGAACATAGAAGTTTGGCCAAAATACTATCTGGTGCAGCTTTCAGGAAACCGGCTTCTGTCTTTATCTTTGTCTTCAGTTGTATCTCTTTCATGCCTCTTTGTGGGTCCTTAATTGGAAATAAACTATATTGTATTGGATTAGTGAAAATTTTCTGTTTTGATAATTTACGCAATTAACATTCGTATGATTGTAGTGCCATCTACTTACATACGTGAAAATAATACAATATTGCACAAAGGCGTAAACCGTATTTTAAGCATACACATGTAGCAATGCCACTTATTGTGGGGTCTGTGAGCTTACTCACTTTTTCTTTCATTTCAAACTTAAAATTTTTATTCAAGTTATATTACATTAGAGGTGACATCTTTATTCGATTTATTAATTTAATTTAAAGCCCTCTTAGAAGAATCGACACTATATTAACAATCTTTAATATTACTGTGTTGAAATTACATGATTATTGTAGAGCTCTCTCTCTTCTCCTCTCTCTCTCTCTCTCTCTCTCTCTTCTCTCTCTCTTCTCTGCTCTCTTCTCTCTCTTTTCTCTCTCTCTCTCTCTCTCTTAATTAGACAAGAGAGAGGGAGAGAGAGAGAAATTTATTTCATTCAGGAAAAGTTATTCAATTATAAAATGGGCTATATCATATAGCGATAGCATCTGTGTTGAAAGTTCAAAATGGCTATTAGACTGCTCTACAGCAGAAACTACCTTTGATCTTGAAACCAATATGACTTAGAAGTGACGATTACTTCGATTTCATTTTGCAGTGATAGGCATGTTAAAGAAAAAACAGCTCAAACATAATAAATGATTGTTCTATAAAAAAAGAAATGAAATGAAATCAAACTGTTTCATTTGTCACACAAAGGAGCAAATTACCGATTAACAGAATTAGTTGTTTGAAAATATAGGTGAAGCAAACCTTGATAATTTAATTTTCAAATAATTATTGCCTCTTGTGTGCATCAATAATGAAATATTTCAGCCATTAAAGCCTGCTAATGATATTCCGTGAATTTTCCTTTCAGTTAATTGGGTTTCATTTTCTCAGATCTTAAAGTGACATGGAGGAAATTTAATCTTTTGCACTTGCTGAGTACATTTCATGAGCGTTACTGCCAGGAGTTATTTCATGGAAACAAAAGAATTTTAGGAAAAGAGGTGTTTATGAGTCTCAACTTTCGCTGAAGCACCACACAATCTTGCATGTTGGTGGTGTAACAAATGGACTTTTTGCAACGAATGGACCTCTCACAACAAAAGGGCCTTTCGCAACAAAAAAAATGCCTTTCCATCGTTCTCTAAAGATTAGATTCTGCACTCAGCGTGAGCATAATCTACTCAAAGGCCTTACCAATGATATATCCTACCAGAGCCACTTTACATGTAATTCTTTGATTTTTATTTCATTGAGGGAGGGGCATTATTCAGTCTCCCCGCCCGTCATTCTTGGGTAATTCTAGGTAGAAATTAAGATATTTGCTATTTACTGTTTAAATAAAGAATCAACCACAGCTGATGGTTCGATATTCAAAGTGCTATATATTCCTCTATAGGCACAACTATTTGAGATAATGATTGATGGTAGTGGTCTCTATATAGGTCATTTGTTCAAATCCTGCTGGAGTTTTGATATTTACACCAAGTATATTTTCATACAATGCGACAATTCATAAAATTTGTAACACCGCAATATCATCATGCAATAATATCCGTTGTTTTTCCTCCATTACAATTTGAAGAGTGAATCAGTTTAAATATGTGGTAAGACTATCCATTCAGTTTGTTCTGTTAGATGTTCATGCATTCCAAATTACTGTACCTTGTCCTGAGTTCTGAACCCAAGACTCTGGACGAATCACGCATTCGATGAATATGTGGCAAAAACCTTTTGATTGTGCCATTTCTATAAGCTTTGGTACGAAAGGGGCGGATGTTTCTCCGTCTCCAAATAGTTACACAGCAATATTGGTCAACTAGTGACCATTCTCGTATGAAATATTGACCGGATGCCTTCCAAAAATTCCTACGTAAAATGGCTGAAATATTGACAAAATGGCGTAAAACATTTCTTACAAGAAATGCAAAATGCAAGTTAAAAAAAATTGATGATGATCAATTATTTCTTGGGTTATTCAATATAATGTATTTGTAGGTAATATTTTCAAATCAATGAATATTGTCGCAATTGCGCCACTTAATACACTTAGAGAGAAAATTTAGATATATTGATGCAAGAAAACTTTGTAAAAGTTAACATTAGGCACATAGAGCCGGGGATGGTACAGGGCTGCTCCCCCTTATATTCCCCATCTCCACTTTGAAAAACGGTACTACGTACCCAAACATACTGATCATTGAAACTGATAGCTGCTATTAATTAAATAAGAGGCCCATGGGCCACATCATTCACCTGAACACTGCTTCACTAACAAGAGCAGTAGTAGCAACTTTAATCCCCTATTGTGGCCCCACCCAACCCTCGGAAGGAGGGGGGGGGCATTATCTAAACAAACTAAATTCTACTCCATATCGGGAAACTTTCAGGTAAATATCCACTCGTCTGGTTCAATGAAGAAGATATTAAAGGAATTTCCCCAGATATTTGCATGTACAATATTGATCCCTTATTGTGGCCCCACTTAACCCTGGGGGTCATGATTTGAACAAACTTTTATTTCACTATATCAGGAAGCTTTTGGCCCAGTGGTTCTTGAGAAGAAGAATTTAAAAGGATTTCCATATAATCATATGTAAAACTTTGATCCTATTGGGCCCATCATACCCGGGGTCTGATTGAACAACTGAATCTCCACTATATAGAAGCTTTCATATATTCAGCTTTTCTGGCCCAGTGTTTTTTGAGAAGAAGATTTTTAAAGATTTTTCCCTATATAATCATTGTAAAACTTTGATCCCCCTATTGTGGCTCATCGTACCCCGGGGATCATGATTTGAAGAAACTTGAATTTCCACTATATCAGGAAGCTTTCATATAATTTAAAGCTTTTTGGCCCAGTGGTTCTTTAGAGAAAGACTTTTAAATGAACACACTATTTTTGCATTTTCGTGATTACTCTCCTTTGATGAGGGCCTGGTCCTTCATTTTAACAATCTTGATTCCCCTTCACCAAGGATAATTTGTACCAAGTTTGGTTGAATTTGGCCTACGGGTTTTGAGAAGAAGTGAAAATGTGACAGACGACGGACAGATAGACGGACGGACAGACAGACGACGGACAAAAAGCGATCAGAATAGCTCACTTAACTTCGGCTCAGGTGAGCTAAAAATGAATGCAAATTATTAAAAAATAACGCAAAAAGAATTATTCTTCCCTGTTTTGTGTCCGTTTGAACTCGAGGATAAAAAAAAACCCAAATAAATGTTTTTGCAATTTTGTTCTGCTCATTTGCACTTCGTGTCTCACAAGAACATTTATGGGTGTACACTTGGTCAACATACGGTATCTTTGCTGGTTTCAGTATAAATAATCTATCATCTTGACATAGGATTGTGTTATGAAATACACGTCACACCCAACTATTTGCACAAACTATGATCATTTTATCTCTGTGCATCTTCTTTCCATTTTTGTTTCATTGACAGATTTCCATTCAGACGGAACGCAATTTAAACAAAAACCAAACGGTCTGTTTGTCTCCATTTGTGGATCTCAATTTGTTGTACAGAGCTTTGCACTCTTGCATAGCTGCAGACATTTTAAAGAAAGCAATTTCGAAATTTAGAATTTTATACAGGTTTAAGCGTGCATGATTTGGTCTCTGTTGACTAGTTAAAGCGTAGGAAGGAAACTTTTCCTGAATGCTTTATGTGACAACTTTTAGAATAATTATATGACCCGCGAGATTCATAAAACCAAATCTTGATTAAAACCCAAGTTTATGAGAATAATAGATGGGATAAACTGTTTGATAAATATATTAACCAATATCTGTCTTCTCCTTATGAGGCCAAAGAAATGGAATGTTCAGTGGGTAGATATGATGCACAAGAACTGATAGATAAGATTGAAAATGAAAAGAAAAAAAAAATTAAATACTGTACATGTATGTTACTTGCAATAATGGTATAGATAATTTTATTGAATAATATGTGTATAGATCTATTCTATGGCTATCAAGTTTGATATTTTAGAAAATGAAAACAAAAATTATGGTGCATTATCTTTACTATTCAATTTTTACTTTTAAAAGAAACAAATTACGAATTTGGAACAGAAGACGGAATTCGTCACTGCGATAGATCCAGGGGAGGCAGTAGATTGGGGTCTGGGGCCGGGGTCTGAGCCGGGGTCTGGGGGCTCCAGGGTTTGAGGCTTTTCGTTTAATTCTATGCTTTACTCTAGCTAAACATAATAAAATCAATAAGTAATATTTAAATCTGTGTGCACTTGTTTGGGTGTATAATGACAAATCTCATATATACTTTTGCTTTTCTGTTTGTTTCTACATTTGGTCACGACATAGGGGAGGATGCTCCAAGTCCGCAGCTGAGTTATAATAGAAAGGGCTATATCCGATGTTTGAAACAGTTTGTGTCAGGGTCATATAGTTCAGAAAGGTATATACGTACAGATGATTTTGATATGTATTAAACATTTTTAGCCAAGAATTGTTTCGTACTTAGTAAGTGTCGATCAATGATGGTAGATGTAACCGAACCACAAGTAAGACAATCAAATCGTACTTTTTGTGTATTCTTTTGAAATACGTTATCTCGTTATCTCGGATTCGATGGGACTGTGAAAAAAACTTCCGAGATATCCTTGGATTCGAGATATCGATGGTAAAATTCTTAAAGAGTTAGTGGTTGGAACTTCCAAATCACTTCTACATAACCATGGTATTTGAGATATCAATGTTTGAGATACCGAAGTTCAACTGTACTTTTACTTTTTTTTTTTTTTTTTCAATTCAGTGATATAGTTTCCTTTTGAAAGTTGACAACAAACGCGTACCAAAAACGCCGAAGGTTTTCCAAGGAACCACTCTTTCTCCTCTCCCCTTCCTCTCTCTCTCCACTCTTCTTTTCTCTTCTCTCCTTCCTCTCATCTCCTCTCCTTTCCCACCTCCTCGCTTTCATTCTCTCTTTCCTCTTCTCTCCTCTCTTCTTCTCTCTCTCTCTCCTCCTCATCATGTCCTCTCTCTCCTCCCTTGATCTCTCACGTCTCTCTCCTCTCTCTCTCTCTCTTGAGAGGGGGGGGGAGTCTCTCCACCGCGCCATGGTAGAGACTACGTAAAACGTGCTCGTTATACTTTCTTCTATGTATCTGAGTATCCTTAACAGGGCACGTGGCGTGGTCTGTTTAGAACATTAACAGCGAACACGGGCGATAATGTGATTTCTTATATCCCTTTCCTCTTTCTCTAATGTATAAATTGGCCTAATGAGCTATAATAAAATAGATTACGGTGTCCAAGAATCTACAGAAGAAAAAACCAACCGCCATGGCATTCTTATCTTTCTTCTGTAGAAATGTTTGAGAGTTACTAAGGTGTCTGGTATTTTATAGACAAATAGTTACAATACAGGAAATATGAGGTTTTAATGTGTTATGTGCCGTTACAATATGGTAGTCCTATTTCAGCTTGTGGGAAGAGGACTTGTACCCCCATCTCGCAATATATATATATAGTGATTGCATTGTCAGACAATTCGTTCCTCTTCTTTCACAAACATTACGACTGATGGACTTGTTAGTAACATTATTTACATAACTGGTGCTGAAGAATCCTTTACAAATTGAAAAAAAAATCATATTGCAGAAATGAGGTGTCACAAGTATTTTTGTCTTATAAGTTAATGTTTCTATAAATGTTTCCATTAACTTCCTAGCTTGCATCGCACGATCGCAAAGGATAAAAATGTTTCAGCATCAATTTCGAAAATGGTTGGCTCATTACGATTTCAGTCACACTTTGATCGGTGAAGAATACCAACATTAGTGCGGAATCATTATACATGTGTATTTTGTGTGAACCCAATTTTAGTGGGATTCTGTGGGTAACCAGTGTCCTTGAAAAGCTCCACTAAATTCCAAATTTATGTAAAGTTTTAATATAAAGAATCTACATTCCAGCGAAACCAAATTCTTTAGAATCCACGAAAATGGCCATCATTAGATATCAATCCACAGCATATATTAATCATTAATCTATACCAACTATGTGTAACGCAACTCTGATCTCAAACTACAGATTCCATATTTAGTTGTCATTTTGTAACAGGTTTTTTTTTCCACCCATCCAGGAAATAAAAAATTACAAAATGACACAGTCATCAAAAGATAATTTGTTAACTGAAAATCAAAACTTTTAAAAACAATGCTAGCTATATAATTCCGAAAATTTTGTTTTGTTGTAAAAACGTGCTATCATAATAGTTTTGACTGTTACACATCTTGATGTGGTATACCGGTGCGATACCGTGTCCATTATCCTTGTTACACACCTTGATGTTGTACCGGTTTCTGTATCCTTGTTACACTCCTTGATGTAATTGTACCGGTTTCTGTATCCTTGTACACTCTTGATGGTGTAACGGTGTTTTGTTCCTTGTTAATCTCTTCAGAGTGGTGTTACCGGTGCATTCATGCCTTCGTCTAGCACATCTTGATGTGGTATATATCCTGGTGCCTATTCATCCCTTGCTTACACACGTCGGATGTGGTATTTACCGCGGTGCTTGTATCCTTTTG
>CAJDSM010001149.1:10778-21968 GCA_903981925.1 Ostrea lurida | reverse complement strand
TCTGTGTTCTAAATCTTAAAATATAAGTAATAAGAATTTCAGTTTATGGTCTTGGGGCCTGGACCCTCTAAGGGCGATAGCGGGATGACGTGTTACGTAATATTTAGCGCGTTTTAGTCTCTTATTTCATTCGCCTTATCAAGAACTAATTAATTCTTTTTAATTACTACTGCAATTTAGCATTTACGCCACATATCTACAGGTCATACTGTTATAAAAACTGTCATTTATAGACAATCAATGTGATTTTTGACACTCAAAAAAGAACTTTCAAGAAGAACAATACTGCAAGCTATTGATTTTTTTATTTTTTTTCCACAGCATAATGTTAATTAAACGTTTTGTAAATTCAGATATAAATGTATTGTTGCCATAGCAATTGAAAAAAATCATATCCTAAAGGTAATGACATAAAATCCGATTTTACACATGCATGAAAAATTCTCAGTGAAAACAAGGGATGAAATTTACGTTACGTTGTTTTAAAATATGCGTTATGCTGTCTTGAAATATACTTCATGAAATTAAAATTATTGCATTCAGTGTGCGAATTATTGACGTACTAAATAAAGTACAGTGCGTAATGTTACAAAGAAACATGAAAGACGGAATATTATCTAGTGATTGTTTAATGCATGTTTGCATCCAAGACAAATTTTTTTCTTCTAATTTTGATGCCCAATATATAATTTACATTATTATCATAGATGCATCGATTTTTACTCAACAGTTAAAATAATGCTCTTCTTTGTAGATTTTTAAAATAATTTTACAGACATGTTTGATTCAAAATTGCCAATGTTTGCAGGAAAGGTCGACAGGCGTACTACGAGATCACTTGAACCCAGATACCGTATCGCGGTTTAATATATCATATACAACAGAATAGTCCTCCCATCCACCCTATAGGGATGTGAACTCTGGTGCGATTTTTGATATATGCAATGGGCCTACCAAAACATACTAGATCTGATACGTGGACTTCTTGTCAAAGAGACAAAACTAAACTCTAACATTTTGGCCAATTATGCGACTGGACACCAAAACTCTTACCAAGAAGATATTTCTATGCACCGACTTTTTTCTCATATATATATGTGCAGTCTCCCGAACTCAAGCTTTTTGGCTTTATCTACATGTATATGATGTCATCGCTCTGCTCTTCAAGCATAACCTTCATCAGCCCCTCTTACTCTATCTACAAGATGGTGACTTTCCTCCGAAATGCATATGGAATACTTGTGTCAAAGCAGCAATAACAGATTTTCGTTGACACCCAAGACGTCAGCGAATTCTCTACGATCTGAGAAGAACGCCCCCGCATGCTATCTGGAAAACCCCCTCTCTACCCACAAAATTATGGACTTTTCCTGACTCTCCTTCAAAATCTTGTCTCCTGTGAGGTAACAATTTCACAGATGTCGAACAATTGCTCTCCGAGATGCTTGGTGGGATACAGTAATTGACTACGATATTATGCTTGGTGTTGAACTCTGCGGTCTCCGTTCTCATGACCTTTATCTTTTTCTATTTGGTGCTAGAACGTTCAAAAACACTACTAGATTAGTCAACACATACCATCCTAACAAACCAGTACATCCAAGTCATTAGTCAGCACTTCCTCGACATGCTGGGTGATATTGGATCTGAGCAGACGGCTGACTATCATAAAGAGGACAAAACATTCTTGACCTCTTTGTGACAAACCGGCCAAAGTGTTGCAACACGGCCAACATTCAATCCGGGAGTCAGTGATCATGATATCGTCTTCTCAGAGGTCCAGACAAATCTTCCCCGAAAACGACCTATTAATGGGAACAGACATGGAAAAGATGAAGGTGGAAGCATTAAAACGACCATATCTCCTCTGAATACTGTAAACGTGGTTATTTACGCTGGGGGTTAATTACGCGTTTTTCCATGCCCAACATTTCGCGTGGGTGAAAAATACGCGGTCACTGAATGGAATATATATTATATATGATATGTATATGTATACGCGTACCAGCTCTGCCGACGTCACATCATGTGGGGGAAACAAGGTGAAAATCAGGAACGATATGGGACAGGTATAAGACCTTAAGAAAAATGCAGAGGAATGTAAATTGGGCCTACAACTATTGTTAAAGACAATCATTGCCCAAATGGGAGCAATCAAAAACTTTACGCTATATCAACAGGCAAAAGATGTGACAGTAGTGGTGTGGGCACTGGAAAAGGAATGGCATCGCTTACAGTGACCCCAAACTCAAAAATTCCTATCATGAACGAACATGCCTGTTTGTGTTTCACTGAAGAGATTTGTCAAGGGTTCCAAAAACTGACATCAAAATTCTTTTCCAGGGATGACCACCTTCAATGCTGATACATAGGGAGTAGCCAAATTGCCAGAAACCTAGACCTGCGCAAGGCCAGACTCATCCCACGGTTTCGGGAAAAAGTCGCACCAAGGAGGTTAAAGCGCCATCACTGAGGATTCAATCTTTGATAGCGTCCATTGGACAAGGTCTGAAGTAGGCCCTTGTAACCACATCTTCAAGAAGGTGGCCACGCACACTCCATGCAGACTACAGGCCTATCTCTCTGACATCAACTGCTGGCCTACACTTGAACACATTTTACATAGCAGGCGATGCGCCGTCTTCAGCAGCATGGAAATATTTGAGACAAAATAAACACATGGCTTCGAGAAAACGAAGTCTTTTGAAGTCAAAGTTGCATTCCACTGTGCAGGATCTTTCTGCAAGCTGCGATGCTGGCAGCCGCAGATTGATGCTATACTCCTTGATTTAGCAAGGCTATCGACAAGGTTCCCCAACGCTTAGCTAGAGTCTGATGACAACCACTCTCAGAACAGCACCAGTGATTCTGGAGTACACAGGGTCAGTCTGGGACCAATTGCCTTTCTTCTGTACATAAAATCGATCTTTGCCGGATCGTTAGGCCACTGCTAAAATAAAAAGAAGAATGTACATTCAGTGAGTCACTCTATGGACAAACTCTCTTGAAATTACCACCTGTGATGTACCAATAAGAAAGCGACGCCAGCTCAGTCTTTTTCCGGAGACATCTAGCCAGTCCTAACTCAACCCTGACTAAAAATTCCAGTGTCTAAAAACTTGTCAGGCAATACTCCGAGCATGCTTACCTGTCTGGATCCGCATTACTGCCGTAAACATAGACAAGCTAGGGCGACTGAGGTTTGTTGTTGGGGACTACAAAACTACCAACGTACGCATGATCCTTGACCCGGAATGGCTTTCCTTACACCTAGAGAGAAACCAAGGTTGTGGCTGATTACATTGCTATGAGTACGCACTTGTGGACAATATCCTACACCCACTTCTTGCAGCATCACTCGTGGCACACTCACTTCGCTCGCAATTCCTTTCTCACGGACTGTATGTATACCGTTCATTCTTCTTCCCCATCCGGTAATCGGACGGTGGAACAGCTTCCAGAGCACCTTGTCACTGCAAAGTCCATAGAGCACCTTTTAAAGGGGCATGGACACGATGTCAAAATTTTAGATTGATCATTTTAATGTTACGAAATGCTTTACTAAAGGTCTTTCTAAAATGGTCATGGAAAATTTTTTAACATCATCTGTTGACTTTCAAGTGAGATTTTTCACACTTTAATTTTTGTTAGTAAACAAGGCCCGATCCATGATTTTGCTTAATATATTTGAATATGCTACTAAATCGTTCCATTTAAAGCAGATTTTGTTCATCTCTAAACCAGTTTAAACAGTGTCTAGTGTTTCTCAACATCTCATAATTGTTTTCTACGGAAGCAATCTTTTGAAACATAAAACAAGGGTCGAGCCTTGTTACATAGCGAAAGTTTGTGAGCGCTGTATTTACTTGTAACTCAACAACTGACTTTCAAATTTTTGCTGACCAATAGAAATAACTTAAGGTTATCGGTAGTTTTTCGCCTCGGTTTTAATCTTTAGAGTGCGACCTACCTATTCGGTGAATGTTTCGCCATGCATGTAATCAATGATCTTCAATAGAAAATAAGTAAGTATTAATTGCAGTGGCCGGATCCAGGATTTGTCGAAGCGGGGGGGGGGGGCCCGGCCTTTGGCAAAAGTGGGCCTGCTATACGTCGCTTGGCTAGAGGTCTAGAATGAACCCAAGTGGGGCCCAGGGGGCGTAAGCCCCGGAAGCTCTAGAGTTTAAGGCTTTTCAAGTCTTTTTAGGGGTTTATTTAGTTATAATTCTATCATTAATGATAATTTTGGTCACCAAAAAAGGGGGGGCCCTGGGCCCCCCTCTAAATCCGCCCACTGATTGTGTATTTGTTTATCATCACTGTCAAGATATTTCACTCATAATGAGCGTCACTGATTAAGTTTTTTTTGAAGTGGTTAAACCAAACAAAACGCAACAATAATCAGCTTCTGTGTTGAGCATTTTAATGTAAATGATTTTTACTTACTTATATTGCTTTATATAATTAGTATATATTTAGAGTTTTAATGATGCTGTATATGACTATTTGTACATGTATCAGTGGCCTTTGCAAATGTCAAGACACAAAAAAGTTCGACATCAACTTACCCCCCCCCCCCCCCTTGCAGTATTTCAGAATCTGTATTTTATATATAATGATTTCTAATCGCACTTGCTGCCTTTATATAATTAAATATATTTAGACTTAATGTTCTGTATATAACTATATGTCACACTTGTGTCAGCGGACCTTTGAAAAACTGTCAGGAAAAAGTTAGGCCATCTACTAACCCCCCTCCCTTTCTTGCAGTATTTTGTATTTTATTTGCAGTGTCAAGCCAGCTAATCAATATTTTCAATTCATGTTACCTTTGTATTTTATTCTAGCATGATTGTATATATATCTTTCTTGGAAGATCTTCCTCTTTCAAAGCTTTTCTAACAATTTTCTTGTAAACACGTGAAAAATTGTCATTAAGGGGGTATACTTGTTAAAATTGTTATTTTGAAAATCTACATGGACAATTGTGATAAACACAAATTGTGGCTGACCCCAAGCACACTCTAATATCCTTTTTAAAAAATGGTATGTAAACAGCTCAGGTTTTTTTTAATTCCGATTATCGCACATTTTCAGTTTTTTTTCTTCCCCAAGTCGAAAGTAACAATTTTTCCAGAAAAAAAAATAACATTCTCAGTTAAATATCTGCAATTTTTATTTTAGAAAACAAAGATACATTGCTTTATTATTATTATAATCAGTATGATGTGTTTTGGTGTTCAGCATAATAAAAATGAGATCATACTTATGTGGGCTAAATTTTGATATTTGAAAAAAGGGTGTGTGTATTCATATCGAATTGTAATGTTAAAATGCACGGTAAGGTATGTCTTACATGGTCTTTTTGGTTAGTATATATAAGTTGTTTTAGCTATTAAAGAGAAAAATATAGGCTAAACAGAACTTTTAAAAAGTAGGAATACCTTAATCAAGCATTTTAAAATCAAAACATGCTTTACAATACATTATTACCCCAGCAGAGTGCAACAATGCTCCGGAGATAACCCTGCCTCAACTGGAGGAAGACCTATAATCACGGTTGAGATTCGGCTCGTCTGGATACGAAATACGATATGAAAGGTGAAGGCAGCCTCAAGTTCTGTCTAGGTGGGATCCTCGGTCCAGCGCGGCGGGGGCGCACCACCGGCCCGTCCCGTTCGCATTGCGTCGAAGGGGCAACTAGTCCAAATATCAGCCGAGCCGAATTCTCACCGAGATTAGAAGAAGACCAGCTTACAATATTTTTAACTTTCGCTTCCAAAAATGTAGGGGCATGGTACAACAGACAGCTGCGTCATATCACGTCTTCTTTTCAATCTAGGCAGCAACCTTGTTATCATTGTACAGACTTTGTCTCTTTTCTTTTGTTTGTTCGTTTCCTTCTTACTTGTGAATTGTCTAATAATTTAATTTTTTATTGTTCATACAATCTCCAATATAAAAATAAAAAGAAAGAATGAAATTGACGTTCCTGTGGAAAAAGGGCGTTTGTCTTGGCAAATCAAGGTTTACTTATCTCTAGTTTTAGTCATCGACACGTGTCGCATAATATACGTTCCGGCGTTAAGCGTTCCGGCCGGAACGCTAGATACCTATAATATTCGTTCCGGCCCATCATAACGTTCGGCCCGCGTAAAATTGGTTCCGTCATAATATCGGTCCGCCCTAAATTTTTAAGATTTTGAAAATATGAAATGTTTACGAACATGTCTACTTCTTTAGTTACTTTTATCGGGTTTAAACAATAATTAATTACTAATATAAAATGAAAAACAAACACCTTGCGAAGATTCAAGACTGAAGCCATACTCAAGACCATAAACTGAGAGTATTGATTGTCAACATTAGTTCTACCGTAAAACCTAATATGGAACGTACTGCTGATTTGAAAAACATTCAAATTCATATTTGTTCTGAAAATTTTTTTTGTTTATCAAAATTATTTCAAAAGTTATCAAAATATTAAATATAGATTTATGGTCTTCAGGCCAGGCCGGAACCATTGTTACAGAAGAAAACCGGAACGTTTTGTGACATCATAAAGGTTCCGGCCGGAACGTTAAAAACCCGGAACGTATATTATGCGACACCGGAACGTCTATGATAGGCGGAACGAATATTATAGGTATCTAGCGTTCCCGGCCGAACGCTTACCGCCAGGAACGTATATTTTTTTATGACCCCACGCATAAAGACAAGGCATATACAATGTACATGTACCTTCAGCTGAAACCCCCCCCCCCCCATTCTTTTATTCAAAAATTATTTGATGCCATTCATAAGGCTCACCATTCAAAACAGATGAATAAACAACCACTAATTCTGTAAAGTACTACAACCAATAAGATGTACGACTAAACCCATGGTTGAATAAAGCCACTGCGGCAACTTTTTACGCCAATTTGCCAAACATGGTAAATGCCTCTAATAAATCGATAATTGATTAGCAATTATCCATTGAGAAGACTCTAATTTGGAGTAGTTCATAGTTCACCCTGTAAGTGTCAACACATTGTAAAAACACGTTTAAAGGGGAGGGACTTGTGAGTATGCTAGTATCGGATCACGTGCACCCGACTTTTCAGTCCAGCATTGAACACAACACGAGATGGACATCTTATATTTGGTAGTGTAAGTAGAAATTTAATTTTCGATGACAGGTTAATCAAAATGTTTCTCATGACTTTTTTCATCTCTATCATTTTGTTCAATATCGAGCAAAAATAATTTAAAAAAAACAAACAAACAAAAAAAACTATGGATGAAAGAAAACATGTTAATTACCGTTAATAGTCTCTGAAATATATAGTGACAGTCTAATAAAAAAATACATTTTTGTTGATGATAATGCAGATGCAATGAATATATTGTATGCAAGAAGTTTGAGAAATTTAACGCGCTTTATAATGATAAAATCGTGAAATGTTTATATGAGTTAGTTTTTTTGTGTTTTTTTTTTTTTTTGGCGGGGCCCCCCATCCTACATTACATAAAAAAAATTATCACAATAAAAAGAATAAGATACACAAGCCTTTCGTACTTTGATGACTAATGCATGTGTGATCTATTCTTTTATTGTGATAATTTTTTTTTAAATATTGATAAAAATAAAAAAAAAAAAAAAAATACGGTTTTTTTTTATAAGAATTTTACTGTTCTTTTTTTTTTTATTTATCTTATTAATATACATAGAGCATTATTCATAACATGTATATCAATCTTTGTGTTTTGTACGATTCAATTCAATGGACCGCTTTTTTCTGATCAGGTTCATCACCCTAACCAGTATTTGCAGTGCTATTGTCATAGTAACTGAGTAAGTCTCTCTCTCTCTTCTCTCTCTCTCTCTCTCTCTCTTCTCTCTCTCTCTCTTCTCTCTCTCTCTCTCTCTCTCTCAAGCCCGTCATAAACAGTTCAGTTTTTTAATACAACGAGGATTACACTTGAGCAATTAACGCCGATTATCTCCACGAGATGCTTTTCACAGTTTCTTAAAAACCTTATATCTACAAGAGCCATGTTTTTGCTTACACGTGGATTTCAATACAGCTCAACATAAAGACCCTCGTAATACAAACAATTATAACTCTTTGTTCCACTGATCCCTGGAACACCATTATGGGCTTTATCAAGTGATTCACAAATCCTTTATCGCTCCTCACTATCGCTTTTAACATACCTAGGTTTCTATCATAATCTATGCTACCATTAATTCGAGGTGATAATCTATCATTCATTTAACAATAAAGTGAAGCAAGTGATGGTATACTTGTAGAGAGGGCAGGAAATAACTTTGGTCAGTTATGGTAAAATTTTCCTCGGTCCATCCCGAGGACGGCGATAAAAACTGACAAACAAATAGACACTATCGCAACTAACAAAGAAAACTGCAAACAAATGATAAAATTTTTCGAAAATGAAGCAATTCGCGTGTCTGTCCCTCCTCTTATCTCCAGCGCCATTTTAGGGGGTTATACTCTCGTTCTCTCACTCATATCATACCTTTCATTCCACATTTCCCCCTTTCCACTTATGAATGGAGAATGGAGGGGATGAACGGAAAAGCCTTTTTTTTTTCGCCTTACAGTCAATCATATTTGAATTTAGAAAAAAAAAATTAAAAGAAAAAAAAAAGACCTTTGAAATATACATTTACATGATTTTTATTATTTTCGTCTTAAAATTATTATATTCTGAATCCAAACATTTTAATCATTCACCTTGCTGAATGTTCTGTCAATATAAATGTATGCCATATTGCAAGGTGAAAAAAAAAAACTAGCGGTAAAACAACGTTTCTTACAATAACCATTACTTTTACAATATGTTCGTTTATCTATCCATTTCTAACCTACCTACCTATACCTTCAACTTTTATTTTGACGTACTACATGTAAGAATATATCGAACAAGTAAATGAAATATACTAAATCACGATTCTTGTGACAATTTTTGCATTTCTCATGTTTACATATCTTAAAAGATCAGAGAATAGAATATATCGTATACGTACTTGTATTATCATTGCATTTCAGACTCCACAGACATTTTTACCTCAATTTTTTTTTTTTTTTTTTACAGATTCAAAAAATGGATCATCTTGCTGCAAAAATGGTGGAGTCTGTTACCTTGGAAGTTTCTGTAAATGTCCCGAGTAAGTCAAATCATCATATATTAGAGTTACTTTCTTTAAATCTGAGTTTCTTCTACTACAAAATAAAAATCAAAGTACTGAAAATACTGAAAAGCGTTAAGCTGACTTCGTAAATTGTCTATTATGTAAAAGACAAGGAACAACACGAGAGAAAAAAGTACATGCAATTTATTTTTTGTAATAATGTAACAAAGTTCATATCTAATTAGACAATTGCGATCGGACGCAAGTTCGGTACGATATACATAGATTATATATAGAGCATTTAGATTTTGTTTAAAAAGAACTCCAAATGTCATTAATGTTACCATCGTTATCAAAACAAAAGTTCTCTTTTACAGACTTTTTGAATATCGATCATGTTATATTGCAAATTATTTATAACTATTACAACAATTATATCAATTACGTCCATTTGTATTGAAAATATTGAAATATTCAGTTGAATTAAATCGGATTAATGTACACACTTTGACTTCATGTTACCTAGCTGCAAAATAGTAGCCCTCTCCGATTTTTTTTATTCTGACGTTTACGTCCCCACCCCCCCAAAAAAGGGAGAGGGCTACATATTGCAGCTACATGTTACCCTCCTATTGTCCGTCGTGTTACTTGAATCAAAACACGTGACTTAATATATATATGCTTACTGATTATACAAAACTGTAAATCGATTCAATATAGTTACATAAGCCTTAAGAAAAGTTTGGATCACAATAATCATGAATATTATCCTAGAAATAATATAATAACGGTATTGTTTGTCGTTAGTGTCCATGGTGTTACGTTTTAAAGAAGTAACACGGCGGACAGTTACATAGCGGGCATACGCTATATTATTTGGGACCATTTGGCAGAAATCTATGCTGGCGTCTGTCAAGGACACGCCTATTCACTCCAACAAAATTACCTTTTAAAAACATTTTGATATCCAATTTAGGTAGATTACCATCATATTGGTATACATAGTTCATTTCACTGGTAACTTTAAAGACATCAGAAAATACGGAAGTGTATAATTACATATCTTTTGTGGAAATTTTCTTTTCTACCACCTTCAGATCTTTCTCTCGCCTATACTTTCATTTTCCATGAATAATATATTCAGGTGACGTCAGGTATGAGGTGCGCAAAGGGATATATTAATTCATTACACAGGTTTTCTTTTTCGGTAACACGAAGGACATATTTTCAAGTACACGATTAGATTATATGAAAAAAGTAACAATTATAGACAATTTACAAAGTTGTTGAATGCTGTCAACATCCTTTATTTAAGATCTTTTCAAAAATATAGTTTTACATAATAAAAAACTATTTTTTCTTGCATATTTTCGACTTAAAATGTAGTGAAAATAAAATTTGGGACATGCATATATTTGACCAAATCGCATATGAATTGTCAAAATATTAATTCTTACAATCGTTGTAATGTGTTTTCCATCGTGTCACACATCCAACAAATCATTTAAAACCTTTAAAATAAATTAGTTAATAAATAAATGCCATAACCACAAAAATTTTAAATGACATTGCATTTATCACTCAATAAATGCCTGTTTGTTGCAAACAGTTGGATCCGAGTTTTGAATGTCTGTTCGCATGGTTATTACCAAATATGGAGCGATTCTGAGGTCAAAGATTAAATTGGCTGTTCCATTAAAGTAACGAAATGATCAACATTATGATATTTTAGTGCTTAAATCTAGTTATATGTTTAGAAAAATGCATAAAATATAAGTACACGATTAGATTATGATGAAAAAAGTAACAATTATAGACAATTTACAAAGTTAATATTTTAATCCGAAACCTATGAGTGAGTGGTATCTTCCTTAGGAAAGAGCGTTTATGGGTCGATTTCAAAAAAATGTCAACTTTTTGTGGTCCATTAATGCATATCCTTAATGTTTGTTAGTTTATTATGCATGAAAAATATTCATAACTTTTATATCATCATTGCTCTCTGTATATTATCTTTTCACTTTATATATACTGAGATGTTATCAATCTTC
>CAJDSM010001148.1:1598-20962 GCA_903981925.1 Ostrea lurida | reverse complement strand
GGTGTGTGTACTGTGTGCCCAAACTCAGCCTATTGATTTACCACTTATGTATCATTTTGTGAAATGGATTAACAAATTTATTTTTCCCATTTTGTCAGTTTGGAGTTGTAGCTGAATGCAAACCTGTGCACACACATAAAAATATGCACCCCCATATATAGTACTCATGACGTACTGAGCGGTTATGGGTATATTGCATATCATAAAAAGAATATCATTTGGCAACTTGTAATAACTTAAGGATCAGTGTCTCCATCAGTCAATCCTTCTGGCAAAACACTTTTTATTTAATTTAGAATTTACAGTGATTTCCTGTTTTTAGAAAATTTTTGTTCTTAACCTATATGAAGGAAATTCGCCCTTTAGAATTTCCTCTACCTCGGCAGGTAGAATACAGTATATTTAGCCAATGTTTGGTGTATTCCTGTGCTAATTTTTGCAAGTATGTAATAATTTTGATTAACATTGTACAGTAACTGCATAGACACCAATGTAGGCAATACTCATCCTCTGATGTGAAAAGATTTCATTTTCACAATCTTTTATTTGGAGATTAATCTTTTGTGTAGTGTATGCAATGTGGTACATTGGTTGTGAAATCTTTTACCTTGACAATGATTTAAAGTGTATTTTTGAAAATGTTTATATATGTGCATGTCCTGATTTGAAATGTTCAGTTTAAAGTTTTCTCGTGGTAAAAGCTTAATTAGTTGGACAAATATCACATGGCACATCCCTCAAAATCAAAACGGAGAAATTGCAATTCATTGTACAGTGAATTAAATCTTCAATCCTGTTAAAAATATACCCTGTGTTCAGTAAAGGAGCAAGGATGTTGAATGTCCAAACTTGAGGAAGTTTTGCATGAATTACATTGTTAAGTTTGCCCTAAGTAAAAAAAATGACTCAATCTACAAGCATTTTATAAAATATGTGAATTCCATATTCATCATAGGCCTTCATTCAAACTGAAGTGTACAAATATTTTGAATATGAATGAAACATTTGAACGTCATGTATTGATCAACTGCATGATAAACAACACATTGTTTTCACTACAGGATTTAATGGCAGCCAAAGTAGCTTTAGAAGATATAAAGACAAACACCAAGTTTGCTCGTATCCTAGAACTCATTTTGTTAATTGGAAATTATCTCAACTCTGGATCCAGAAATGCCCAGTCTCTGGGATTTGACATCAGTTTCCTCAGCAAGGTATGAGATCAGATTTCACTTATAGGGTGTAAGTCTGATTGCTCTAAGTTACTAATTACTGACCCCACTGTAATGCATACTCTTGTACAGCTGAAGAATACCAAAACCCAGGACAATAAGACGACCTTGGTGCACTTCCTTGCCAAAGTCATAGAGGATAAACACCCAGACCTGGTACAGTTCCAGGACGATTTTACATACTTGGAAAAGGCATCCAAAGGTACGACATTGAGATAAGGAAGAAATATATATATATATCTACTTTCCAAGTTATAGTTTGCAATTGTGTGAAGAAAACGTACAGCACATGGTGAAAACCCAGAATTTTCTAGATGTTTAATGGAAGTCTACAGATATAGCAATGATAAAAGTGTAATAAACATGCTCAGTTATTTCTGTATTAGTAAATATAAATCTAAGCTGAGGTTGGTTTCTTTTAGTATCGGATGAAGGGATTCAAGAAAACTTCCGATCTTTGGAGAAATCTTTAAAGCAGGTGAAGACTGATCTGGAAAACTGCAAGAAATCCCCGATGGAGGGGGACAGGTTCCCAGAAGTAATGGAGATATCCTTTGTGTTGGTCCACTCAGGGAGAAATATAGGTCCCATGACCAGTGTAAATTTTTTCTCAAAGTTGAGTTTCTTAATTTTAGAAATTTCCTTGAAAATCAAAAGCCTATATTTTTATTAAAAAAAGATTAGGTAACAAGAGTTTGAGAAACCAGTTACTAACGAGCACATGTTATGGGATCTGTCTCTAAATGCTTGTGGGGAATTTGTCTTTTACAAACATTCTTCCTTTATATCAGAATTTAATATATATTTACATTTACAGCATATGTACATGCAATAGACACAAGTGTTCTCGATAATTTATCAAAATGAAATGCGCAAGAAAAAGTTTTGAATATTTGAAAATACAACCAATCGGAATCATCTGTCCAGGTGTGAACAACTGTGTCAGAGTGACACAAAATTGGTAATGGGAGAAATAACACAAAACGTACATGTACATTACTCTTAATACATGCACTTTCTTGTTTGACAGTAATATCATATATATATCATGCATGCAAATCTACCATTCTCCTTGACAATATCACAGTTTCTTAGAGCAAGCCAAAGAGCAGTTTGAAGTGATGAACAATATGTACAAGAAAATGAGTAGCTTGTATGAGGATATGAGCAAGTACTATTGTTTTGACAAGAAGAAATATGCCATGGAGGACTTTTTTGGTGACATTAAAATCTTTCAGGATAGCTTCAAGGTAAAATTGTATGCTTGTTTTGCTAATCTTGAATTTATTGTTTTCAAGGAAATGAAAAAATCTTAAAATTTAGATGAAATTTCTGATTTTTGAGGAAAGTCTAGATAATTTTCAAATTGCAATTTAGCAAGCACTCAAGGATAATACAAAACAAAGAGAAACCAACGCCAGATTACAACGAGCTAAAGAAGCCAAGGAGCGTGCCCAGAAAGAAAAGGAAGAAAGGATGGCAGCTCGCAAAGGTGAATGTGGCATTTAGTTCATCTTATAGGTCGTCATTTGTATTGATAATTCAGGATTGGCAAACTCTTTTAAAAAAGATACAAGTAGAAATCTGTTGCTTTAATAGAAAATGTTCATTTTATTTATTTTAGAGGGAGAAATCAACGCCAAGAGAAATCCAACACGAGGGCTCGGTCCCAAAGGTGAGTGTATGCTGACTTGTCACAGAAGCAGGTGTATAAGGAGCATAAATACTTATAGTATACATGTAAATCCAATGCGAGGGCTTGGTCCTAAAGGTGAGTGTTAAATACTGACGTGTCACACGAGGGTTGGTCCTAAAGGTGAGTGTATACTGACGTGTCACAGCGAGGGCTTGGTCCTAAAGGTGAGTGTATACTCGTGTCACACGAGGGCTGGGTCTAAGGTGAGTGTATACTCCCGTGTACTGAGGCAGGGCGAGGGCTGGGTCCGAAAGGTGAGTGTATACAGAAATGTCACGCGAGGGCTGGGTCCTAAAGGTGAGTGTATACTGACGTGTCACACGAGGGCTGGGTCCGAAAGGTGAGTGTATACTGACATGTCACGCGAGGGCTCGGTCCCAAAAGGTGCGTGTATACTGACGTGTCGCGCGAGGGCTGGTCCTAAAGGTGAGTGTATACTGACTTGTCACACGAGGCTGGGTCCTAAAGGTGAGTGTATACTGACTGTCACACGAGGCTGAGTCCTAAAGGTGAGTGTATACTGACGTGTCACGCGGAGGGCTCGATCTAAGGCTGAGTGTCATACTGACTGTCACTGAGCAAGGGCTGGGTCCTAAATATGAGTGTATACTCGCGTGTCACTGAGGCAGGTTTTGTAAGGAATGTAAACGATTATAGTATAAATCCAATGCGAGGGCTCGGTCCTCAATGCGAGTATACTGACGTGTCACAGAAGCAGGTGTATAAGGAATGTTATACTATGAGTGTACTGACATGTCACATTTATAAGGAATGTTTACAGTACGTCTGCTAAGAAATGATGATGTGATTGAGTATTTTGTTTCAGATGATGACTTGAAGGGCGCGATGGACAATCTCTTGGATGCACTGAAGACTGGATCAGCATTTAACACGGCTCGCAGGAAGAGGAACCCAAGACCCCAGGGGGGTAAGAAATGGGGGAAATTGGATAGATCACTATGAAAGTCATTTAGATGTATGAACAGACAGGGATGTTGGGGGCTTTCACCTCTCCCTCCACCTACAGATTTTTCACTACTTCCTTTCTTCTCTCTCTCCTCTTCCTCCTCCCTTCCATTCCTTTTACTCTGTCTGTCCCTATATATAGGAATCGTGAACTTGAAAAACAATGAGAAAATTTCAGTTAATGGAACATTCTGTGGGGATTCACAGACTTTACATTTACATGTGTATTTTAATTTTGCAACACGTTACTCATGTATTTAACTAAATACCAATCTTTGATGGTTGTATATATAGGAGAAGGCGAGCTAAAGGTGGTGAGAAGGAAACCTGGTCCAATAGATATCATGGCCATGCAGGAGGACTGTTGATGACCCTGCAACAGGAAGAGAAATGGAGAGCTAGATTCTCACTTCACGATTCTCATTACATTGACAGGGAGCATTAAAACAAAGACGAAAATGGGATCGTATTCTTGTCTTCCTCTCTACTATACTCTTTTTGTAAGAATTGGGAGTAAAGATGTCTATGTAGTTTGGGTACATTTGCAGAAGTTTACCTGGGTAGAATTGAAATATATTTATATGGTTTTGTTAAATGCAGCAAATACTGATTTTATCTTGTTTAGTTTATGTATCTTTTCTTTTTAAAGGACTTAGTAACGGCCAGAGAAGTAATATTCTTTATAATATTCTTTATCCTACGTGTATATTTGTGTTCTGGTTTCTCTAGTCCATATGTTTGTTTTTACTTTATATAAGAAGAATATTAGACAAGTACACACACATGTTACTGTACTTTCATCTATTTGTATATCTGATTTTAATCAGTTTCTGAACAATACATAAAGCGGGTGTATGAATTTATTACGGTATTTAGCCTAGGATTTGTGATTAAGTAGCCAAGTTTGCTGTCAATTTACATATTGCATCACTCACATATTGTGTGTTAGATCTCAAGTTTTGTTGTCAAAAATCTGTAGCTGATGTCTCAATATTTCCAGGATAAAAACATTAGATTTTGCAGTAATTGTCATGCACTGGACTATTGGTATTGTTGAATTGATAATAGATGGAAAATGGACAAACTGAACGTCTTTTTGTGTGACTATGATATCTGTTGTACTATTTGAGCTTTAGCAATGAATATCCATTAAAAGCCAACATGGTTTTATCATAATGGTTGATCTCAATGTCAAAAAGTCAAATGGAAAGATCATACTACATAGTTGAGATGATGGTTTCTAGAATGCAAGCCCAAGACATAAACTATAGACATGGTTTAGTCTGAGGCTGATCCATTCAGTAAGTCAAAATCACAAGCACACTAATAAGTTTAAGCCCTTTTAACTATAGAGTATTTTATTTAATTTCCATGAATGAAAAGCAGTTTTGTCTAAAGCTCAAGGTCACCAGTGATGAGAATGTATTCCAACTATAGCAGTGATACTGCATGTTCAAGAACAAATACTGCACGCGTTCACGTACAAAGACTGCATGTTCACGTACAAATACTGCATGTTCAAGAACAAATACTGCATGTTCACGTACGAAGACTGCATGTTCAAGTACAAAGTACAGATGCTGCATGTAAGAAGAAGTACACTGAGTCCCATGTTCTGCTATGTTTGTTACTGGATCTGAAACTTGGGTCTTTGATGCATATCTTTATTTTAAGGTTATGCTTCCATTTTGATTGCTATTATCTCTTTTGAACTATCGTTATTTATCAAATAATTTATATCTATATCGAAACCAAATTGGGCATTTGTCAAGATATTTGGAAGTTTATTGAAGACATGGACTAGCACAATAAGAGGGGACTGCCTTATCCGGGTTTGGTTGACAAGAGATTACTTGACCTATCAATGAATGTCGTATTGTTGAAGTGCATTTCAGGAGATATATATCGTACAGGTGCTATTTTATGTTCTTTTTGTGCAGAGTGCAAATAAATGCTCAGATTCTGAAGATTTTAATATGGAAACATTATGGCAAAATTGAGAGTTTATTGTGAATAATTTCAAAGTGAAATGTAGTCTAAATTTAGTTTTGATGTTTTTTAAATCAAAGTTGATTTGACATATCGCACTCCTATTAATTCTNGGTGAAATGTAGTCTAAATTTACTTTTGATGTTTTTTAAATCAAAGTTAACTGATTTGACATATCGCACTCCTATTAATTCTGTGTAGACTCACATTCCGTCCTTTTGACTATCCACTTGAGTTCAATCCTTATCAAATTTAGCGACTCTCATTACGATAACACCCAAATGTTGACTGTTAAAGGTGATATCTAATTTGTTGAAAAGTTTTGTTGTAGATTCTATATATAGAACCAATATTGTGTGACAGAGTGCATGGCTGCTGAGATAAACAATGGTAGTTTTATTTTCCGATGCTTTTATCTTAGTGTATGTGCAGTGGTTTTAGATTATATTTATGATAAATCAATCTGCATGCCATCTGTTTCATCATCGTGGACCAAAAAAATTCTTGTTTAATGTATAGGTCCCCCCAAACCAACACCAGCTCAGTTTAGAGACTTGTAAACATACTGATGAAGTTTACATGTTTTAATAGTGGAACCTAGATTTCAGGATTATGACATCAATCAAGATTGTCCAATGGCATGCAACACATATTTCTGTTTTTATTAGTTGTGATGCACATTTCTTGCGACTTTCATTGTCTCGGACTGTTTACGTACGTTTTCCCATCTCTCACTAACAATACTCTAGGGGCTGTGATTCATTTATTGCAATTTTAAATATATATTAATTTCAGAATTTTACATTATACATTTAGTGCTTTGGAACTTGTTATTAATGAGTAATAATAGTGCTTGTATTATACACATAGTAATATGGACTTCCAAGTACATGACACTATATACCAGAAAAGAAATTATCTATGAAAGAAATATAATATTGTACAGTAGAGGGAATTTGTATCTTTGGAATGTAATGCTTCTATAAATATGGTCAGTATAAATTCTGTTCTTTTCTCTATATCCACAAAACATTCAATATCGTATGCACAATATAATCTGTAGACAAACCCAAGTCTAGTCATGTAAATAACTTCCTTCCAGTAAATACATGTACTGCCAGATGTGTATCATAGTTAAGTACAAAAATTGTACATAAATGCAGTTTATTTTCTGAAAATCATGAGTTAAGAAAGTTTTTCAATGATATTTTATGAAAACTCCAATGAAGCACTTTTTGGTGTTATCTATACATGTATGTCAGACCAACTTTAATATTTTGGAATAGCTTATCAATATATTGAAATAAATTGCTTTTAGTTTTTAAATTCTAGATGGATAAATCTCTGTCCAACATTAAATCCTGCATTTTTGAACATGGAGATCTTTAGATCAAAGTAGACGGTACCAGATATTTTCTATATGATCTATTGATGTGTATGCATTTTCATTCTTTTATTTTATTAAACATTCCTATATTATGTTACTGTGAGTTAATCCATTATAACATTCAGTTTTTCTCTGTAACATAAACTATTATCAAGCTTCCAGCAGATCATGACTGCTTGTGTTTTTATGCTTGGCAATAAAATTAATAATTCCACAATCGATTTTGTTTGTTATTTACATCGCTCAATAGCAGAGCAAACTCACCATCTCCGATAGAATCAAATGACAGGGGTTGCAAGGCAGATGAGACTTGTATCTGCAGATATGGGGCTTTCATATTTCATGTGTATCCTTTCTACCGATACCAAAATATTTGACCTGACCTTGACCTACTTTTCAAATACTTAACAATGGCCATAACTTTTGAATGGTAAGTGATAGGGATTTCACGTGTATTCCTTATGACAAGCCCTTTCTATTGGTACCAAAATTTTTGACCTTGACCTTGAACTACTTTTCAAAAAGATAGGACTTTCATATTTCTTGCGTGTATTCTTCNATTAGCCATAACTATTGAATGGCGAAAGGACTTTCATATTTCTTGCGTGTATTCTTCATGACATACCCTTTCCACTGGCACCAAAACTTTTGACCTGACCTTGACTTTAAAGTTTTACTTACTTTTTAAATATTTTAACATTGGCCATAACTTTAGAATGGTAAGCGATAGACTTTTCATATTTCACATGCATAATCCTTTTGGCAAGCCCCTTCCACTGGCATGTGGAATCCGGGGGCATCAGTGTTTCACAAACACATCTTGTCTAAAATCCATGAGATGACAAGATAAAAAAAGATTTTCAAAATGACTGACTCTCCTACTCGTATTCTATCCATAATGGAGTGAACTGTAGTCNTATAAAAAAAGATTTTCAAAATGATTGACTCTCTCCTACTCATATTCTATCCATAATGGAGTGAACTGTAGTCCTTCCAAGGAAACTCAAAGAACAAAAATAATAAGACAACATAGTTTTTGTATTTCATTTTGTAATATTGTACAATAACTTACAGGCAGTACAAAAAGAAGCCTAACTGAAGCTGCTCTACAGGTCTGCAGTAAATGTACATTGATGGGTATTCAGGACTGATGGAACACAACCTACCATGAACTACAATTCCTATAGATATAGCAATTCTATCTGTTCAATTCATCAAAAGAGACAAAATATTTAACCCTAGCCCATGTACCCTGTCAACTAGAGAACTAGAATCTATTTGGGAAGCAAAAAAAGGTGTGACACAAATAGGATTGCTATTTGGTCAATAACAAAACTAGAAGGTATAGTACCCTACTCAAAGTAAATGAACTAACTCTATTGATCAAAATAATTGACTATTTTTACAAGCATACAACTTGAAATACGAGTATGCAATTCAAATAAAAATAGGAAATATTTGAAAATAGAGTATACTGATTAAATATCATAATTGATATTAATGAACACATTTATAATACTTGCATATACATGTATACTGTAGTGTTTTGTGGTTTACAACTGGTTTAAAAATGAAAGTCTACACATGACTTAATTTACTGTGAATATCACAAGTTGAAAATATATATGTAAATCAAAGAGCTCTCAAACAATATTCTTAGAGGCCTGGAAGGGTGATCAAAATATTCTAACACAAAGAGCATGAAATTCAAGTAATTTAGTGAAAGAAGTAGGAAAATTTTTATAAACATTACATGTTGGAGACATTGTAAATAAAGCAATCCCATGTTTTGACCACAAGCACCACCATATGGTCAGTTGCATTTGTCAGTTTTCATTGAACATAATGCTTTATCATGGAAAAACATAAAATATTCTGCAAAAAAAATCTTTAATATTCAGTTGAAAAGTCTGATAATTTTCACAAATATTTCTTTTTTCATTTATCGGTATTAAATGGAATTACATTCTATAGTTACAGGCACATTTTGATCACCCTTATATATACATGACTGCGATTCTGAAATTTTAATACACTAATCTAATGATGAGGCACAATCTATATGCACAACTCTACTATCAATTAAAATTAAGGACTAGTACGAGAAGACTGAATATTACTACATTGTATGTATATGTAGATTTGTTGCACTGCCATTTGACAGGATATGCAAGTACCAACACAAGAGTACTTAATGTATAAAATGAAAACAGTGGAATGCTTTTCTATAGAAGTTTTGGCATAATTCAACAATCCAAATCCAGAGTGCTAAACTGAACACATCACGGCAGAAATTCAACAGCATCTGAGTGAACCAATAACCAGAAAAAAAACCTTGTAACAAGTGAAATAAAGAAATATTGCACGTCATAATTCTACGTTGTTTCACCTACATTTAGCAGAAGATTAATACCTATGACCTTCCATCGATTGAAATGGAGTTCAATTAGTGTACAAATAAGTACCTGTAAATATATGCCATTTTCAAACAAAAGTTACACTTTCAGTGTCTGTATGAAGAAATAATATTCTAATCCATGTCATGGCAAACTTAATACTTATGTGTTCCTGTCTTTTTAAAGACTATCTAGAAACATTTTCTCCTTTTTCGATAATAAATTTGATATCCTAGCCAACATTACAGAAGGTAAATGATAATTATATGATGTGAATGGACATGTCTGATGAAACTATGCAGTAGTTGTATGTTTATAATGCATCACGTCCATGAAGGCGCTATGATATATAAATACATTATGAGATGTGATCTCTGAATGGTGACTCCATTATCCTGAATATACAGCGTTCTCTGTCAGCGAATGGTCCCACTTCCTGAGTCTCTGATTCCTCCAAGACAACACAGAGGACCATTGTTTATAAATATCACAGATAAACAGACTATACTGGGCAATATACATATGTACAGGTCTATGTACAGAATCATCTGGGACGTACACTGCATGCACAAACAATATTTAAAGCTCTATGTTAAAGCTTGCAGAAAATAAAATAGGACTCCCAATTTGTGATACAGATATTAGGTCATTGATAATTGGCCTAAAATACGGGGGGGGGGGGGGGGGGGGGGGGGGGATATTTAAATACCTCGAAAGGCATCGAAGAATGGCATAGGCACTGTGGTCATACTCTAAAACAAACTTTCAAAAAAAAAAGAACGAAAGAAAGTTCAGATCACGAAGGAACAGATTTCAGATCTCAATATGTTAAGCACAGCAAATTATGTACTTCTTCTTTAAGGTACTAATTATCATCTTACAAATTAAATGCACATTTCTAGGCAAGTTTCATTCACAACACATTTGGCACATAACATGGAAAACATACCACACCTAGCCTACTGACGGCATAAAATATTGCAAACTCTACTTCTGCACATAACAATTTCGGTCGTTAAGCTCATGTGAATACCAGCATGTTATTTACTCTAATACATATTTACAGGCATGGGGCAGCATACACCATGAATTGAAATATAAAATACACAAAATTCAAACATTACAAATCTTTCAGTCTAGCTAACAGCTTTTCTGCCTCTGACATAGTGTTATTCTACACGACTGCCTCGTCGTTTTTCCTCATGTCTTGTCGATCGTTTTTTGCGATTCTCGTCCTGACAACTGTTACGTCCTTTCTTCATTGTCATTAAGGTCTCTTTTCACTAAACTCCTTCTCATGTCTAATTCTTGAGCCTCCCGTCGTTCATCCTTGCCCCTGGGAGGTCGAGGGGTGTGTCAATGGAAGAGTCGTTGAAATTTATTTCCATCATAGTTTGAATTATCCATTGTTGAGTAAATTCTGTCTTGACTTGACCTGGATAATTGTGCCCTTCTCTCAGCTGTAAAACAAATGCTTTAACAATAAATACCAAATAGCATAAAAAATCTGAAAGATTCTGCACGAAAATATCTACGTATGGTAAACACCGTTACAGCAAAGTGTCAAGGATATATTAAGTATTAAAGTAAATTTTGCTTAGTTTTAAACATACTTAATTATTTCCAAGTATTTATACCAAAGTACCAAGGTGAATTCAAATAACTTTTATCATAAACCATAATTCAATATAACTGATATGAAGGACCTTACTTCAATGACATTGTTTATTTACAATATATTTTAAGTTATATTCATTCAGTATGCAAATCCAATTTAATGCTATTAAGTGAACTTGTATTTTAGGCAAACTTCGATTTACTTCGCAAAATAAATAAAACCATAGCCATATTCATAAAAAAAAGCAAGAACATGCTACTGGGATCGCATGAATAAGAGGATAACCAATGACTGTGATAATAAGTGACATGGGTAACACAAACAATGTATAATGCTCTATAGAACAACAAGCTGTAAAAGTTACTTCTAAAAATACATGCCGAAAATAAAAGAATGACACTGCTATCAAAAACATGATACCAACAAAAAACACTGGGGGAGATTGTAAGTCAATTGCAATACTTGAATATTCACAATTTCTTGATTATTTTCCTCAGACTAGTACTATAATGTCTGATAATGCACAAGTGACGTCAATATCAAACGACAGAGGCCCATGGGCCACACTGCTCACTATATATGATGTTATCAAGAGAGTAGATACTGGGGTTCACCATGCATTTAAACAGACTTCATCCTCTTCATCAAAAATGTGTGTTGTGCAAAACTAAGATTGAAATTGGTCTGACAGATAATATTGAGGAAGCTTAGTACAATTTGTACATGTGTACGTAGTATACAATAAACTATACCTACACAAGGACACAGATACTGAACAATCTCTGGTCAGAAAAGCTCAGATCTCCTGATTTCCGAGGCCAAAATGAAATTTGAAATACTAATCCATCATAAACATGTACAATTGTGACTGATGAAAACAGCAATGGTACTGATGTGTTCCTTACTGAGAGTATGCTATAAAACAAGAGGCAGGCCCATAGCCCACATTGCTCACCTGAGCAGCAATTCCTAGCAATTTACAAGCTTGCGCTAAACTATCATTTTACAAGCAGTTTGGTTAAAAAAAAAAAAAAAACTTTTCAAAGGTAACAACTAAAAATTAATTCATAATCAAACTTAAATGAAACTTTGTAAATTATCATATGCTCATGTCGAGGAGTATGACCCTTCATTTTAACAAATTTCATCTAAAGATGCTCTGTGCCAAGTTTAGTTTCTTACACATACCAATAAAAATTTGATATTCCTATTGTGACCACACCCTACCCCCAAGGGTCATTATTCTAACAAAAATGAATCTCCATTATATCTGGAAGTTTCAGCTTTTCTGGCCCAGTGGTTGTATTCTAAATGACCCCATCAAATTTTTGCGATTATCTTCCCTTTGAAACGGTCATGGCCCTTCATTAGAACACATTTAAATCCCCTTCACCAAAGGATCATTTGCACCATGTTTGATTCAAATTGGCTGAGTGGTTCTCNAATCCCCTTCACCAAAGGATCATTTGTACCATGTTTGATTCAAATTGGCTCAGTGGTTCTTGAGAAGATTTTCCCTATATATATTCACATGCCCTATTCTGGCCCCAACCTACCCCTGGGGCCATAATCTGAATACATTTGAATCTCCACTAACAAACTTGAATCTCCACTATGTCAAGAAGCTTTCCGTAAATTTCACCTCCTCTGATCTGATGGTTCTTCGAGAAGATTTTTTTTTATTTTTTGCATTTTTGTGATAATCTTCCCTTTGAAAGGGCATGGCCCTTCCTTTAAACAATCTTGAATCCCCTTCACCGAAGGATTCTGTGTGCCAAGTTTGGTTGAAATTGGCCTAGTGGTTCTGGGGAAGATGAAAAATTTAAGCTGATGACTTTAAGGACAAATTTTGATTAGAAATTTAAAAATCTTGCTTGAGCCTTTGTCTCAGATGAGATAAAATCTAAAATGTCTGTATAAAAATCACTTGTCAGATAGCCAAACTAGCAATACCTATTAAATTGACTTCCACATCCCACCCGTCATTATCAAATACAAGGTTAACATACATGATATGATAAGCAAACCAAGGTCACCAAGTCCTAACAAAACCAAGAACATTTATGGAATATTTGGTACAAAACAAATACATATTATATATGGGAGGAAAATAAATAATCCATATCACTAATATTGAGATACACATATATATGTTTTTTTTCTTTTTCAAAAATCATTTTATTGCAATACCCTAACACAAGCGTTATTTCATCCTGAAGCTGATGAATATCACACACTACACACTAAAACAAAAAATAGGTCAACATCATGCTGAACATTGAAAGCTGTGTCAACCAACCAACAAGACTGGTGCATTGGTTTTTGTTCTGCACCAAAAACATTATCACAGCCACTGTCACTCGTGAACATCTGTTTATGCCAAACTCGGGAGCGTGTCATAGTGGCAAATCGGTCTGTTGACAAAGAAAAATCTAAAACGGTCAAATTACAATCCACAAAGAGTCCAAATTAACATCCGAGACAGCAGATTTACTGCTGCCATAATACATAAAATACTCAACTTTACATGAATGGGCAACTTCGATTCGTACCCGAGTACGAACTCGAGCTACCCGGAGTTGCAACCAAACGGTGAGAGTTTCAACTCTTATGTGACGTATTGTGACCTTTGAACCCTACCCGACTAACCCTGCCTTCTACGAGGGTTAGTAGAGTAGCAATATGTCGGTTTTGTACTGGTACTGCGCATGTGTCAGTTCTCAAACGATGGATGTGATTGGTTGGAGTATTCTACAAGGGAGCGACAAAGAAGATTGGAATATCTACCCTACTAACTCGAGTACAAACCGAAGTCGCCCAATGTGAATAGAAAATGTATACATCTTGATTTGAAACTGGTTGTTAGGAATTGATAATTGCACCACTATGGCACATGATATACCAATCAAGAGATGTAAATGGCTACAAATAGCTACTGTCAAGTAACTGTAGTCGACATTGGCTTTACTCATTTTTGATCTCATGGATCCAAATTTACCAGCATTTCTCTATTATCAATTATCTAGATCCACAATAAGTTCATGAAGTACAGCTCCTTTTGTATGTTAACATTTTCTCCCAAGACTACACTATCTGACAAAGGTCTGATGACCCATGGTGCAAGATGTCCTCGATATTACTTCAAAATTCATCGTAAAAGTCATAAAGATTTTATGTTCTATCACAATGTGATTGACATACAAGCTTGGCAATCCTAATTCTACTGCTGTGTAAGAAATAGATTACCTAATATGCATGGCCATATAATATTGATACCAGCGGGCCATGACATACCTCCAGGAGTCAAAAACATATCAAATGACAAGGTTTGATGATCTCTAGTCTCTAAATGCAACATGATATGAACACAATTTGCAATAACATTGAATTGCAAATTAGTAATGGAATGCTTTTTAGTTGCAACTCATCACATACTTCACTCATTGAGAAGATTTAATGGTCCTCGGCCTTGCATTATGCAAGGTCTCATAATACCTTAACATGATTTCTGGGATGTTTAGTCATACAACTTGAAAACAAGGCCAAGGTGACCTACTTTTGGCTGTGAAAAACTTCATTCCAAGATATAGCGAGAGATCACGATTCCAGGCTTTGTGGAGAGTAAGATATGATCAAGATAAGAAAAAAAGATTACAAAATGCCAACGACAGATGGAAATGTCATACCAAACCAAAAGACTTTCCCCTCTTGGTGTCATTCTCAATGATATAATATGATTCTTAAATATCACAGGCAATTAAATATCATTATCAATGAATCTAATTCCTTTTCAATCCCAAAAGCAGTGCATGCGAAGCATCATTTATCAAAATCACTGCTTCAAACTTTGTACTTCCATTACTAGTAGTGATCTAGGTGTTGTACATATATTACTTAATTCCACCAGTTACATAATAATATACATCGCAACTCTATATAATCATTGATACTTGAACCCATAACTTCAAAAAGATCAATTTTGATTAAGGGGCCATGACCTTAATTCGGTGACCATTGGTATCAACAACATACCATAACTCTTACCAGAAGTGGCTTGCATGCTTTGACTTGAATGTTTTTGGAGAGTTAGTGCAAAATTGATGGTTGCATTGTAACTTGAACACCTTGCCTGCTTTAATTGCTTTCTGTGTCAAATGTATTTAATAATCTTTTCCATTTCAAAATTAATGACCTGGACCAAATTTTACCCTTTCTCCTCACTTAAAATGTCCAATTATCCTTGGGCTTGAATAATATAAGCAACGCTTATAGTTCAAGTCTGAACTTTGCCAAACAGACAGTTTTTTTGCGTTTTTTTTTTTAATCACGTGACTTCACTTCGGCCAAAATGTCTATAGCTCAAGACCAGAACTGTCTGGTAATCAGCATATGAGCTTCTAAAATGCATGTACATGTCTGTTTCTCTATTATTAAATAGTGGCCAGTACCCAGTTCAGGCACCCAGGTTTAATCCTGTGTAGATGTTTGTCTCCCTCCTCCTAAAGATGCCTGAACAATTCGGTCTAAAATTGGTTGAAGTCAAATTATTTAAAGTTAATACACAACCGACTGGTACGGAATTGCAATAGGTCACTTGAGTGACCTACAATTATAACTAGAACTGTCTTCGCTTCGGACTAATACCCCCCACGGGGCACCACTACATAATGAACACAACAGCATTCTTTCTCAGATTAACAGAAGTTGTCTCATCATTGGGTAATATAATTATATAATGTGCTTTAGGAGGAGTGTGTAGGACGAATTGCACTAACAATAGGCATACATTGGTGAAAAATGCCCACATGTTCCACGTTCATATCTTGTACAAAAAATTGTCAGAACAAGAATCTCCTGACAATATGTGCACATGTCCATTATGTGATCTAACACTCCCACAAAGTTTATAAAAAATCCTGCAAGTTGGTTTAGGAGGAGTTGCGGACGAACGCACTGATGACATTAGGTAGTTTTCGTGTGAAAAATGTCTAAGTCCAAACGTTCATTATCTTGTACACAGAAGATTGTCCAAAATAAAATTGCCTGACAATATGCACAATCTCCATTTATATATTCTAACACTCCACAAAGTTCTTCATAAAAGCTCCTGACAAGCTCGTTTAGGGAGAGTTGCGGACAACGCACTGAGCATAGGTTATTTTGGTGCTGGAAAATGCCTAAGTCCGAAAAACGTTCATATCTTGTACAAAACATTGTCCAAGAATTAAAATTCCTGACCATATGCACATCTCCATTATGTATCTTCTAACCCTCCACAAGTTTCATTTGAAATCCCTGCAAGTCGTTAAGGAGGAGATTGCGGACAACCGCACTGATGCAAATAGGTTATTTTGGGTGAAAAATGTCTAAGTCCAAAACGCTCCATATTCTATGTACACATAAATTGTCCAAAATAAAAATTCACTGACAATATGACATTATCCATATATGGATTCTAACACTCAGTCATTGAAATCAAAGTCGTTTAGCAGGAGTTCACAACATATAGAGAGTTATCCATGACCATAGACTAAGTCCACGCTCATAGGCGGTCCCATTAGAGACACGTAAACACGAATTGCATAGGTATTGAGTGAAAAAATACGCTAAGTAAAGCTCACTTTGACAAATATGATTAGTCATAATCGCTATGAACTCACATATGTATTCAACACATCCCAAAGTGTATTCATAATCCTGCAAGTACGTATTTGGAGAGTCTCGCGGCAATACGACACTGGCATAGTATCAATGAACTCTTCTGTGAAATGATAGTAAACGAGCCATACTATAGTAACAGTCATAATGTGTCACAAAAAATAAATAATTCCTGACAATATGCAATCTCCAATTATGTATCTAGAACACTCCACAAAGTTTCATTTGAAATTCCTGAAGTCGGTTAGTGAGGAGTTGCGGACAACAACATTTTCGAAGACTGACGGACAGACGGACAGACAGACAGACAGACAGACAGGGTAAACCTACTATACCCCCCCAAATTCGTTTGCGGGGGGTATAAAATAAGATACATATTATATATCATATAACATAATAAGCCTGAGAAATAATTACATGAATAGATAAGAACAAACAGTATTAGAGCTAATACTCAAATAAGAGAATTCGACCTCTGGGATTGCAAATTATTTGTCGTTTCTCGCTATTAGGAATTGAAACAAAAAAATGATTAAGAACCTCATCCCAATAACTTAGAAATTAACATTCATCCTGTGCTTTCAAAGACTCTGAAATAAATTGAAATTGAATTAGGAACGTGCAACAAATAGAGAGTCTTTAGAGAGCCACAAATGAAATGTGTCAGATTAACCCTTCGCCTTCTACATTACCTCGGGCGGTCAGGAATACAAGCTGACAATTTCTCTTGGACGTAGAAGTCTATTAATTTGTCTGAACAAAAAAAACATTTAATAATACATTTTACATCAAACCATGACATGGATATTTATTTTTAATTATGATTTTCAAACAAGTGTAAACATTTTATGCAATGCTAAATAGAAAATTTAGTCTTGTGCAATGTGAAATTGGTGTCCATTTTTTCTAAATGTTGAGAAGTAGTGCTGTGTGCTGATGATTTTAAAGTTCAGTACTTATCAGCCACCGGGCATATCTTTCCTGATATTCATTACTTGAATTTCCACAATATGTGATATAAAGCATAAATATGAATAATGGAATTAATCCAGCTAGTTCTGGAGCAGCACACATAATTATGTTGATGTAGAATATGAGTGTGGATGTGCAATTACTTTACCAAAGGGAATATTACTATATTTGCACTAAATGTCTAACTGTGCTTGTATATAAGATACCTGTACTGCTTGTCTGTTACATTTATGTTGTAATACTATGTTGATGTATGCCAATGTGGTGGAATCAATACAGAATTTGAATATCATAATGCATGGTGAAAAGGCAAAATGTTTCTTTTAATTTTCTACTCATCAACTGTCACTGTGTGATTACATGCACCTAGCAACATATTAGTGTAAGGAGTTGTCATTTTTTCAAAGCAAGTGTTGTACCGTATATACTCGCCTATAAGTAGGTTGTGTTTTTTGAGATCATTTTGAAGGCTTTTGCCATTGACCCGCCTATAAGTCGGTTCAACTTTTTGCCAGAATCGATTGACAATTTCAGAACAAAGTTACACTGATTTTCCCCTATTTCAAAAACTATTCAGAAAAATGATGCCGGTAATATTTTTAAAATATTCTTTCTCCAAAAATCAATAATCATTGTCAATTTTCTGAATCATTTACCCTGTGTTCGAATAGTATTTTGTTATATTTCTATGTCCGGATAATTTTTCTGGATGATTGATCGTGATAATCGTCGTAGTTGGTTTTCAAACATTGTGGTACCATTGATTAATTTCAACCAACTAGAAAAATACTGATTCTTCTAGGACTCACCTATAAGTCGGACGTGTGTGGACACAAATTTTTACTCCCAAAAATATCCGACTTATAGGCGAGTATATGTGGTAATTTGGATACAAATTCAAACCAAGAGAGCAATCAGTGGGCAAGGATATTTATTTTTACGACATGTTTGGCCAAATAATCTGGATGTTTCTTCATTAATATTAAAGATGTGTAGTTCTCCACCTTGGTTTGATGTGGAAAATAATCGCAAATATAAACTCCCATTTTCAATTTTAATTACACAAAAAAAAATCTCAGAAAACCAAAAAATTGCTACACATGTATTTGATAAAATAAATTTCAGATTTTATTTGATGTAAATGGGTGAAAGTTCATGAATTATCATACTTTTAAGTGATATGCATTTGAAAATTTGGTTTTGGGATAATTTTCTCCCTGAAAACGGAGTACATTACATGTACACAAAAGCATACCAACATAAAATGTATCTCTACTTTACTAACTGAAATTCTAAATAAAACTTGGAAAAGATATGATTATTTATCAGTAATATTACTGTAACAAAATCTTGCAGATGTTTTCAGTGAATGTAAATCCTTCCTAAGATAATGTATGCGTAAGATTCATGGGTGATTTTAACTGATATAAAAGCAGCTTTTGACATTTCA
>CAJDSM010001147.1:0-11127 GCA_903981925.1 Ostrea lurida | reverse complement strand
GTATACGGAACTTGCTCACCCTGGGGATCTGACATATATTCTATTTCGATGAACTCGTATTCATTTATATATACAATATACTGTATATGTTTAAGCAATGAATTATGATTTATTGAAAGATGTAGTCTCATAGCTGCAACGGTATGTGTGCATGTACAAATGAATATAACGTGCATTAGCGCGTGTTATGAAAATTTTGTTGCACCACATTCATTCAGAGAAATTGATTCGTGGTGCTTGATCTATTTTGTTATAATTTTTAAACTTTTGGGGAAGTACACTTTATCATGTTTTTCTTGAAAATAAAAACATCCAAATTGCTCAACAGTATTTAAACATTTTTCAAACCTGAAAACATGTTCATATTTATTTACATCATTTAAAACCCGTAAAGTATTTCTTGTATTCATACCCCAAACCAACTTTGTGATTCGGTCTTTGCAGTATTTAAGCAGCATCTAATTGCTTTTTATGTAGCGGATTAAACAGTAAATGTAAATATATACTGATGTACTTGCATTGGTTAGCAACTTTTATATATTTGGATATCGCCAAAATGGACCAAAATTATATACCCGCCTAAGCGCCGACTATTGGATCTTGTAGTATAGAGTAAGTGCTTCTACCCCGGGCTTCTACAAAATCAACGTAACAGTCTTTGATTTACAAACGCTGTTTTACCATGAATTAAACTGAAAACGACACACCGTATCAGACTTAACAATTGTACAAACTTGGTACAATAACTAATGTCATAATGTCTTAAAAACTTTGATTCGCTATTTTACAAATTTGTACACTGTCGTTGTACATGTACATATATAATAAACTATAGGCCTAGTTTACAACATACATTTTTGTGATAATCATGCTCAACATATAAAAAGCATGACAAGTCATATCCAGTTCAATAAACACTTTAACAACATTCAGAACTTTTCCCCCAACACATTTAAGCCCGTATATTCATAAAAGAGATTTCCCTGTAATGGATGAATTAGCAAAATAGAGATACATGTATGTCTTTTCGCTAAAAGATTATTTTCTGGCAAGAAAACTCAATATTCGTACGAACGATATGCGCTTCGCATTTTACTCTCCATGTAATATTTCTAACCGAAGTAGATATCGAAATAAACATCTTTCCCTCGTTAATGTTGGAGGAAACAAGCGATATGTCCTTAAATTGTGTGGTTTCAGACAGATCTCTATTGTTTGTCAATTTCTGCACCGAGTGTACCGCCACTCCAAACTAATCAATGTTTTAACGGAGAACCCCGGGCTGTTTCATCTGTAACTTTACCTCATCCGCGCCAAGAGCTCGAGTGACCTCTAATCAATGTATACCCGACGTCTGTTGACTTTTCAATTCTATCGTAATATTTTCAACCATAACGATGATGATGAAAATTCTCAGCTGAATGATCCTTTTCTAAGGGGAGATAATTCTCTAACTATTCTTTTAAAAAACTTTCTTTACACTGAAGATTTAGTTTGTTCAAACCATGACCGCCATGTCGTCAGTGTTTGGCCAGTATCTGGACCGAAATTTTAAGTCCATAAACAACATTTAATACTGACATTTTACTTCATCTCAGTATGAAGAGTTCTTGTGATTTCTGACGAAGGGTTAGATTTTATATTGTGGTAATATTACTATACTTTTTATATTGGTGTGATGGCTCAGTGGTTGAGATACAGTACGTTCTAAATAACATGAATACATGTATCTTCTACTGTAGGTGAAAGGATTAACGTAATTTAATACAGTACGTTCTAGATAACATGAATACCTTCTACTGTAGGTGGAAGGAGTGACACCTTCACTGCGTTATGTTCTGGAATCCTTAGTTTTTGTAGCCTATCTAAACTTTACGACAATTTTCACTTAATTGTATTCCCTTTGAAAGAAAATTTTAAAACACCTTAAAGGGATTTGTAAACTAAGTGCATGTATTAAATTCGAAGACTTTTTAGTTCACGTGAGTTGCTTAGCTGACCTATTGTAGTTGGTCAGCGTCTGTCGTCTTCCGTCGTGCGTTAACAATTGAATATATTTTAAAACTTCTTTTTGATTACTACTATTCCAATTCTTTTAAAGGTGGTATCTTTGGGACATATATACGTGTTAACCCGTCGGTTATAGCAAGACTCGATAGTAAGGGTAGATCTATAGCATGATAGTACATGGTCACGTGATAAGATCGGAATGCACCGAATTTAATTTTATTCAACTAATACTCAGGTGACCGATAATGCCTGTGGGCCTCTTGTTTATATACGTAAGACATCAACCTGTAGCGTACTGTGGATGAATAGTCGCACCCACAAACAAGGCATACGGCAGGCCCTGTGTACCAGTCCTTAGATGTTTAATTATTGAAGGAGCGGTATCGCAGTAGTATTAGCCAAATCAATAGACATTTTCCTGAAAATAAAAATATTCCGAACAACAATTTCCTTTCCTGATTTATTGCACATTAATCCCTGTTTATTTCGTGACAAGTGTGCATATTATTAGTTCAAGATAAAATCCAATATGTCAACTACTTGATTGGTTTGAATGGGAAGAGGCTTCTGAGAATCTTTTCATTATCTCCGACATTTCAATTTCTCAATGTCTACATTTTAGAAACCTTTTCCATGACGTAGGAAGCTCAGGAAGACCGCATACTTGGTGTTAATTCCTTTGAAAACTAAAACACCAAAATCAAACGCGAAAATTGCACAATTCAAATTGAACATGGACAAAAAACTTGGATAATTAGAGCCGCTCTAGAATTATTGGAGCTCTTGAATTATTGGTGTCCTGGAATTAGTGCAGTTCTGATAGTGCGATTCTAAAATTAGTGTAGTTCTAGAATTAGTGCAATTCTAGAATTAGTGGGGTTCATGGGGTTTTAGGATAGTGATATTCAGAAAAGGTGTTCTAGAATCAGCGAGGTTCTACATTATTTTGTTCAAGGAGTTAAAGCTGAAAGTTAAATGTACTATTTATCCCTCTGTTTTTGAAGAAGCCAGAAGTGGTAAATGAGTTACATAGACTACACGAAAACTTGTACTAGTTCCAGCTGATAAAGCAAGTAACAACATTGTCTTTGTTTGTAAAAGTTACTACTATAATTGTCTTTTAAATGAACTAGTATTTACTTCAACATCTGGGAATCCTACTTTATACCCAAGCAATTTCACAAAAGATGAAATTTCAAATACCTTCTTTAAATATCTCATATTCTCGATAAATCATTTCAATTTTCAGAAATAATTCAATTTGAATTACCATACCTTATTGGATTCCGAAATTGCATAAAAACCCTTACAAACAAAGATACATCGCTGGTTCCAGTAAGTGCTCTACCAAGCCTCTTTCTTACTTTTAACTAAACTACTAACAGCTATTAAAGTGTCTCTTCAGAGATACTGTTCCACTACATATTCCAGAAGTGGTGTCAATCAGATGTGGATTCTTAAAATTTCTAAAGAGCTTTTGGATAACCTAAAATCACGAGAATTTTCTTAAATTGACTGCATCAAAACGTACGATTTCTCTACACGTTATACAACAATTCCTCACGATAAATTAAAATCTAGGCTTTTTCAGATTATAGATAATTGCTTTTTAAACAAAAATGGCACCCGTAAATACGAATTTCTAGTCGTTGGGAAACAAAAACTATTTGTTAAAACACTCTGATTGCCTGCTTGGGTTTCTTATAGATAATATTTATGTATCTTTGGAGACCAGGTCTTCCAACAATCCGTTGGTATTCTTATGGGCACTAATTGTGCCCCTTATTGTCAGACTTATTTTTATATTCATATGAAGCAGAATTTGTACAAAAACTGTTACTGGATAAAAACAAAAAAACTTGCCGTGTCCTTCAACCTTACATATAGGTATATAGATGATGTGCTATCAATTAACAATCATAATTTTCACAATTATGTCCATTTGATATATCCCGAAGAACTCGATATAAAGGACACCACAGAATCTGACAGATCTGCTTTCATATTTGGATATTTTACTTAACATTGACTTTAATGGCAGACTGAAACTACACTATATGATAAGCGTGATGACTTTAACTTTGCAATCGTCAACTTTCCCTTTCTATGTAGTAAATATACCATTATCACCTGCTTATGGTGTGTATATCTCGCAGTTGATTTCGATACGCAAGAGCATGCTATGCGTATGCAGATTATTTTAAAGCGAGGCCAACTACTTAACAAAAAAGTTGAAGTTGCAGGGTTATAACGAACTCGTTTAAAGTCATCATTTCGCAAATTCTACGGTCGCTATAATGACCTTGTTTGCGATTACAAAGTATCACACGTCAAATGTTGACTGATTTGTTTCATACCCTTTGTTAGACTGTCATTTTCCTACTAGATTTGACTACGGGTAATCCCTTACTTTATTTCGACTACGGGCTCACGGCGGGTGTGACCGGTCAGCAGAGGAGCTTACTCCTCCGTGGCACTTGATCCTGCCTTCGCTTTCATCGAAGGTCCGTGTTGCCAAACACTCGATTTTGTATGTGTTTTTTTTTGGAGGGGACATGATTACGTTTAATACTTTGTTACTTCGCCATTTTATATGAGAGCGTTTGCATTGCAGGTCGTGGATCTATTGTATTATCTGTTGCATTAAATTCCTAAATTCACAGCTAGGGGCCGGTAATTTTGTCTGAAATAATGATAGTACTTAGGCGTTTATACATGTACTATACCACCCTTATTTAAAACCCCCAAAAAGAATGAAACTGATTTTTACTCAAAATGTCAGGTAGTTCTTTACCAAAGAATAGTTTATAATAATTTACGATTCGAGCTATTTACTCAAAATTTCAATATGTGTAAGCCATGTACTGAAAATAGCTATGAAATTCTGCTTTTAATCGTCACCCACCATCATACTTCATGGTCCAGTAATTTCGATAAATATGCCATTGATTTACCTTGAAAATAATCCTCATCGACACGTACATGTATAATCCAAAATAAACAGTAGTTTTTCGCGACCACTTTCAGCTCATTTCCCAGTGTGTCCCGTTGCCATGAACAACGTCACTTCCGGTATTGATATACTTTCTTTTTATATTCATCGAGTAAGGTGGTGTAACCCTTCTTTGCATTTGCATATCTATGTTGATATAAGATAAGTTTGATGCAAAGCATCAAATCGGTCCCTAAGAATTTGAAATATATTCAAAGCTATTTCCAAAGAAACATACAGAAACGACGAACATGCTCTTGTTTCCATATTTATTCCACGCCCTTCCACATTAAAATCCTAAATCAGTCCATGCTTAAGGCAAATTGCAGAGAAGCTAATGATGATGATATGCAAATGGAGCAAACAGAGCTAAAAGGTACTGCAATCAAACATGCACCAATTTAACAGAATGGAAGGTATACCACGGACTTGTGTCGCATGATTATGGCCATATCATTTGGTGGACTGGCTATATTGAATGCAAATTAATCTGATTTGCAGGTTGAAATTTTACATAAAGCATCGATAAAAATATACATAAATTAGAATATTTCAAACTTCAGCACATTCAAATCAAAATATCTTGTTTTTATCTTTTCATCTATTTATCGAATCAATATCTAGAAACCCAATGATGAATTGCTTCAATATTTTACACACTGCCACTTGGGGAGTAGTTGTAAAAACTTCGCAAAAAATCGTAAACTCATAATATTCTATGAATAATAAATAAGAATGAAATGCATTGATTACAANGAAAAATCGTAAACTCATAATATTCTGTGAATAAATAAGAATGAAATGCATTGATTACAATTATTAATACTTTTATTTATACATAATTCTAAAAAAAAATTGTTCAGAACTTTTACACATATTGTTAATTAAGAATCACTTTAACGAAACGACTCGATCCCCCCTCTCCCCATGCGCACATTCTAACACAACCACATATAGACCGGCCGCTTTTGCGGCTGATAATAATCACATCACATTATTCGAAGATATAAATTGCTTTTCAATATTCGATATCAAATTCGACTTTCAAAGTGATGAGTTCTCTGTCTATTTGGGATACCGGAAGTGACGCTGTTCATGGCGACAAGAAGTGGTCCCGAAAAACTACCAAATATTCTGGATTAATTTATATACGTGTAGATGAGGATTATTTTTATGGTAAATCAATGGCAAAGATATCGAAATTACTGGACCAGGAAGTATTTCGGGGTGGGTGACGATAAAAAAGCTATTTTGAATCGACGTTTTGAATAAAAAATCCGTTTCATTCCTTGTGTTTTTTAGTAGGTGTGCTAAATTACATCTTCATCATGACATCAAATACCGTGACACCACATCTAACGTCTCACTAAGGATGTGATCAATATACACTCAATGGCTTATACTCATTACCAAGTATACAGGGATTTATTTGATTAAGACGAATATGAAATGAAGTAAATACGCTTTTGCTGTAATAACTATAATCCCATGACCTGGTATACCCTCATCGTACAGTACACGTGTTCTTAGATTCACATCATTACTTTAAGCAATATAATCTCGTACAACCCCTTATGTCACTGAGAGAGGATATGGTTACCCCCATCATCGAATTAAAAATTTTACGCTGGAATAATTGCATATTTAAAAAGGATATTCCAAACTGAATGAAGAGCTTATCTTGCCAATAACCAAAAACCATATGATCTAGCAACTCTTTAGCTTCGGTAGAATAAAATAAATCGTGATAATACACGTGCTGAAGGACCAATTACTGAAAGCGCTGCCAGTACACCCGCGGAGAGAAGGTTCTTATGAAATGAAGAATAATATTATCTACGGTGTATAAATAAATCACATTGAAACTGTAGGTGAAATAAAGGCCAATTAACATACCAAAGAATAAACAAGGCTCCTGTTGTTTTAGCGTCGTGGCCTTCATCTTGATAGATCTGCACGTTGTTGCTCGAGCAGTATCAACAGTGGCCATCCTACACGATGCCGACCTCTGTAAAAACGGATCGGGGAGATTAACCACAGACAGGGGAAAAACAACAAACATGTATTGTTGCAGACGTCTTAATGGGCTAAAATATAGCCCAATATTTCTACATCTTGTGTGATTAGGAATCAAGACAGGTTTAAGTAAATATAGGGGTATACATACGGTGTTTTAAAATGCATGTACTGTTTTAAAGGCAAAAGTAAAATTGTTTAGCACTTTTTTGGACGTATTAGAAATAGCTAATGTCACAGTAGCCGAAGAAATCAAAAATTTGAATCAAATCTTTATATTTTTTTTCTGTTTCCTTTATTGTTTAACACTTTCAGTTATAATAATTTATATAGTTTTTTTTTTGGATTATGTTTTAGTTCAATAATGAATTATTGAAAGGTCGTAACCCATAATCTCCAAAACTCCTCAGATACTCCATCACGATTCAAAGCGTTCAGAATAAAGAATACGTTTAATAATATGATCTTAACCCCGAGATCTTAACAAACCAAAGAAAGGTTTTTCCAGTGTACAATAGCGTTATGAACTGCAATACACTGTTCTGTTGCACGTGACATTACGTGCACAAACTGAGGAAGTATCCATCTTCAGTCCTTTTGATGATGCGCAATCAAAATTGAAAATTGCTGGTTTTTTTTCCTTTTGTACAGTGATTGAATGAATACTGCAAATTCTCTCTCTAGAATATTTCTTTTCAAACAAGCAAATCAATATCTTAAACAGGTTCATTTGCTGCGAATTACACGACTGTCTATAAGAAATTTAAGTCTGTGTGATTCTTATTAACTTTATCATTATTGGATCTCGAGATTAATCGATGCCAGATTTATACTGAATTGTGTATCAAAGATGATAATAAACGAGAAAAATATTGGCACTGTGGCGTCATCGTAAGAGAAAGACTAGTGCTCGATTAAATTTCGTAATATTCCGTCCTTGAAAATTTAATGAAATATTTATGGAGATAGCAATGGGCATGCTAAAGAAACAATGGCATTCTCTGGGGGATGTTAGCTTTCTATTTCAAGCAATGAGTAAACACATTGACAGCCTCGTTTAGAACTAGGTGATGATACGAATGGTATTCAAATCATCAGGGTAACATATTTCCAAAGACGCACACATTATAAAATAAAATATTTTCCTGTAAATTAATTTACAATACTCTTCGTGGCCATAAATACTTCTTAGACGATATATACGTGTTAGTGCTGCCTCCAAGTCAAAACACAAACTCACTTCCTATCCTAGTGTGTGTTAAACAAGGTTTCCAGGCTTTAAAATGTTAATCTTTCCACCTAGAGTCACCATATCATACATATGGTTTACCAATGGGAGGAAGATGTTTCGAATTTGGGGTCAAAAGGTCTAAGGTCAAGCACACTGGACGTAGAAGTAGCGATATTGTTTCGGGGCTCAAGAGCATTATCCTCTCTACCTAGAATCACCATGTCATACATATATGGACTACTTATAGGACGAATATGTTCTCTTTTGAATTTTGGGTCAAAAGGTAAAAAAGTGCACTGGACATCAAAGTAGCAATATGGTTTCCGGGCTCTTCAGCATTATCCTTTCTACCTAGAGTCACCATATCATACATATGAACTACTCATGGGTGAAAGATGTTCTCTAACGAATTTGGTGTCAAAGGTTAAGCTCACGGAAGATTTAAGTAGCTATATGGTTTTTACTAAACAGACTTCAACGGTTAACACCACCCTTTGTGAGATTGAAATGATAATGCTCTTGTGTATATGAAATAGGGATAATCATATGCATATTTTGAAAGATGATAACATGTTAACATGTGAACAAAAGACTCCATATGAAGACCTTAGAACTGCAAAGTATGAGACTCCCTGTGTGGTCTATGCTATTCAGGTGACCGTTAAGGCCTGCGGACCTCTTGTTTTTATTTTATTTATTTATTTATTTTTTGTGTTGTTGACCAAATATAATCACACTGTTTATTTTAGATCTAAAAGACGAAGTGTATCATAAAAATACTGTGTAACGATATTTCTCACACTCTTTAACAGGCACGTTCCTGGCTGGTCTCAGTGTCCTGTGTGGATCCAAAATGAGGTTGAAGGAAAACACAAAGTCCAAAGTGGTGCTGGTCAATAGCTGGGTGGCATTTCTCCAGTTGTTCACCACCATTTTCTTCCTCCTGGGTTGGATTTGGAGTATTGTTTGGGGGACATTATTCATCTCCTATACAGGTGCTCTCTCTCTCTCTCTCTCTCTCTCTCTCTCTCGTCATTCTCTCTCTCTCTCTCCTCTCTCCTCTCGTCTTTTTTTTTTCTCATCTCTCTCTTTTTCCTCTCTCTCCTCGTTTCTCTCTCTCTGCCTATATATGGACGGATTTCTCGCTAAGTAATAAACTATTACAACACAAATGTTTATCTAAGATTATCGCCTTACAAAATCGATGTGTCATTTTTATATGATAATAAACTAGAGAAATATTTACATAATTCACTAAACGTGAAGATAAGGGCCCTGTTAACTAACGCGAATTTTATGAGACTAAATAGACCTATTTTGCTTGTGCGATGCTGTATGTGGTCTTGATTTTCCTCCTTTTTTTCTAACTTAAATTCCAAGCATTTACTTGAGTAAAATTGAGAAATTGCCTCACATTTGATATCACAATTATTTGAAATGGCCGTTGTTTCATTTTTCGTTTAAAATTAAGTAACATATGTAAAACTTTCGTTAAAGTTTCAATTTTTTAAAAGTTTAACGGGACCAAAAATATGAAAGTGAAAGTAAAACAATTCAGTTTGTATGCTATATTCTAAGATTCTAGTTTCAGTCTTGATTAGTTTAAATGTTTTCTTTATACAATGAAATGGTTTAGCATGCAAGATCAAGACTATATGAACGTCATGATATTTGAACAATAGGTGAAAGTTTGGTTCCAAATTGAATCGCAATGATAATGTCAATACACATCTATCTATATAATTCACAAAATATTTAGGCAATAATCAACAGTGACTTGAATCTTTGACTTTTGACAATATTTGTGGAAAGTTTACTGATCCTCTGATGTTTGACCTTGCTAGCTTCTATGACGTTCGCAAGATTATTTTTAGGAGTAGTCAATAGTGACCTTGATCTTTGATCACTGACCTTGAAAATCAATAGGGTACATCCTCTCTCCATGGGGAACATGTGTAGAAGGTTTGATGATCCTCTTATGAAAGCCCCTTTTTACCACCCTGTATACAAGATTTTGAGGCAGTATAGTCCACAGTGAACCTTTGACCTTGACTTTGAAATCAATACGGTTTATCCTCACTTCATGGGCAACATTTGTGGAAGGTTTGATGATCCTCTGATGATTAGTATCCTCGTTTCTATTTGTTCATATAGTTCCATAACACAAACACACAGACAGTCGCATGGGCTCACAGCAAGCTATATCTCTCCCCGGGGTGGGGGGGGGGGGGGGGGGGGGGGGGGGGGGGGCATCCTATATAGCCGATATACCGATAGGTAGGGAACGTGCCGCTTGGAATAAGGTAACTTTTTCCTTTTCAGAATATATGACAGGTATAAAATCAGCATGAAATATATAGGTCATTATATTTGTCATTAATTATATGAATAGCCTGTCTAAGTCGTCAGCTGATAAATCTACACAAGGTAAACATTAGTTTTAACTCCGGTTTTTAATTATAGTTATATGACAGCACCCAGTTCATGAAAGTGGAACTATATATGACTACTGTTGGCCCATCCCTGTAAATTGTTTATAAGCAGCAGTTTCCATAACTGTCATATTGGGAAAGGTCAAAATTTGACAGAAAATTTAATGAAAAGGTATACAAATATATGAAAAGGGTGGGGTTCTGTGATGTCAGCGGCACGTCCCTACCATAAAGTTATCTTATAAATAAGGTTTCAATAACTTGGAAAAGCGGAAAAATCGAAGATCCAACAAAAAGAAAAAACATCGAAAGGGAGCTTGCTCTATGGAGAATATATCAATTCCAAAGTTTCACTCTGATTAATGAAAGCGTTTTTTTCAATTATTGTGCGAAGACTAAAAAAAAACAAACAAACCCTGTTTGTTTATGAAAAACGTATTTTTCTG